>JAEIFU010000470.1:0-129151 GCA_018904235.1 Lordiphosa stackelbergi
CTCAGGGATTGTCTGCCGTAGTTGAAATTATAAAATCTAATACGATTAATGCTTGTGAAATTCCTGAGCAGGACGATTGTTTTGATAATTTGGAAACAGAAGTGTATGGTGCTGATAAAAATAAAATGATATCCTTGTTGAAAAAGTACTCAGAATCGTTTATAAAAGGAACTCTACGTACTCGTGTAACCACTGGCGAAATGATTATTATTAAATGATTATACAGATTTAGTCCTTGCGAAAGGGTAGATAGGGTAGATAGTAAGAGCAAAAGTAAAGGAATTGATAGAGTGTAAGGTGTTACGACCCAGTAGCTCTCCATATGCTAGTCCAGCATTATTTGTAAAGAAAAAGAATGGATTTGCTAGACTTTGTGGTGACTACCATGGGCTGAATGCTAACCCAATTACAGATAAATTTCCTCTTCCTTTAATATCAGATCAGATAGCCAGATTGCGGGGAGCTAAGTATTTTACTTGCTTGGATATGGCGTGCGGATACTACCAAATCCCATTACATGCAGATTCTATTGAATGTATCGCTTTTGTAACACCTGACGGACAATACGAGTTTTTGGCATTGCCGTTTGGGTTGAAGAATGCACCTTCAGTTTTTCAACGAACGGTAATGAAAGCATTGGGAGAACTTACTTTTTCGGTAGTCATAGTTTACATGGATGACATAATGATTGTGGCACCGAATAAGCAGGTTGCAATTGAGAGGCTTAAACGTTCTTACAATATCTTTTTGAGAATCGCAGTACAATATCTTGGGTTTGAGATACAGGAGGGTGAGGTGCGTCCTAACGTACGCAAAATAGAAGCATTGAGAGCACTGCCTCCGCCCAGGTCTGTTGCAACGTTACGTCAATTTATTGGATTGGCGTCAGTTTGTTTCGGGGTTTTCACAGTTAATGAAGTCTCTGTATTTCCACACGTCCGATAAATATAGTTGGGAATGGAAACTCGAACATGAGGAGGTTCGCAAAAAGATTATTAACATCCTAACGAATAAACCAGTCAGACATCATCGGCAAGACCGAACGGGCGGTAAGCATGGCGATTTCAGAGATTGAGAGGCAGTCGGAACTGATGGGCTTAGCGGTGAACGAGGACAAGTCCTCGAAACAGAAGTACACGCGTCTTGGGCAATCTGTTGCAATGGGAGTGTTCAAGTTTAAAGTTGTAGAGGACTTTGTCTACCTCGGAACGATAATAACCGGCGACAACAAGATCAGCATGGAAATCCGAAGAAGAATCACGCTCGCAAACCGATGCTACTACAGGCTCAGTAGGGAGTTTAAGAGCAGCCCCCACAAGAGAAGAACAAAAATAGCGCTAAACCATTTGCTTACCATCCTATTCTATCAATCCCGCCCAGAACATTGTTAATATCATGTGTGGAGGAGGTGGGGGTTTTTGTGTTAAAGGGAAATTTTGTTTTTAGTGGTTCTTTGTTTGAAAGTTGTGACGCACTGTCCCAGCACGCACAAATAAAATGATGCAAAAATATAAAATTGAATTTGAATTTGAACCTAACGGACAGCTGTGGCGCCCTCGATCGATATCGATTAACAATCGATAACTATCGAGGGCAACCCTACAAAGAACTCACAATGGCGTGAGCCGAGAGGGAGCAAAGCATATAAAAGGCCGTCACCAGCGCGTAGGAAGGCACTTAGTCAACAGAGCTCGAAGCGCAAAGGTAAGTCAGCAGAAGATCCTAGCATCGTAGTTTGCAAGTGGTAATGGTAGTATTTGTCGTGGATTGCCAATCCTCCCCAGAGTTATAATACTCTACGGAGCCGTAGTGCACCCACCTTGGTCTTGCGTATCTTAGATTGCCAATCCTCCCCAGAGTTTCAATACTCTACGGAGCCGTAGTGCATCCTCCTAGTTCTTGCGTACCTTGGATAGCCAATCCTCCCCAGAGTTCTAATACTCTACGGAGCAGCCGTGCATCCACTCGTCTCTAATCCTTGGATAGCCAATCCTCCCCAGAGTTCTAATACTCTACGGAGCAGCCGTGCATCCACTCGTCTCTAATCCTTGGATAGCCAATCCTCCCCAGAGTTCTAATACTCTACGGAGCGATAGGGCATCCACTCGTCTCTAATCCTTGGATAGCCAATCCTCCCCAGAGTTCTAATACTCTACGGAGCAGCCGTGCATCCACTCGTCTCTAATCCTTGGATAGCCAATCCTCCCCAGAGTTCTAATACTCTACGGAGCAGCCGTGCATCCACTCGTCTCTAATCCTTGGATAGCCAATCCCTTGTGTCTTCGTGGACCGCCAATCCTCCCCAGAATTGCAATATTCTACGGAGCTGTAGTGCATCCACCCCGTTCTTGTGTATCTTGGAGAGCAAATCCTCCCCAGAGTTATAAAACTCTATGGAGCAGGTGTTTCTTACTGTCCCTTATTCTTAGATATAACGTCCCACCCAGAGTAGGAACTCCCGATTGGAGCCCGACATCTGATTTCTTCAACCCCCGCGGAGCAGAGTAGCCGGAACGAGATACTAGGAACCAGGCACCCATAGACGGAGCAAGAGGATCGGAACCAACCAGGAACCCCGGCGGACATCGTAATCCAGCACACTTTAACTAAGCCCTAGAATTAAAACTACAATATAGAACATCCTGAAATAAAACCCAAAAGGGAACACATTGAAACCTCGGATTCTTGTTTAGGGACTCTATTTACAGCAACCACGACTAAAAGAAATCCTAAATTTCTGTAACCCTGGACTCGGCGAGCACTACCCCGGCCAGAGTTCGTTACAGTGGCGCCCGAGCAGTTTGTGGTTGCGTAAATAAAGTGCCCTAAAAAGTAGGTAAACAAAACTACAGCGAGAATGACGTCGTCATGGATCTATTATACGGGAAAGGCGGACCTACAATTATATGCGGCGGAATTCGGGCTAGTACCAGAGGACAGCGTAGATTTACTAAGAAAACAATTATCAGAATTCGTAAAAAACCCAGATCTGGATAAGGAAACAAAAAAACGCATAGCTTGCCTCATGGAGAAACACACACGCGCACGATCACCGCCGCCACCGAACAAAGATGGACAACAGAAATCACTCCAGCTACCACCCCAAGTCTTCGGACAACAACGGGACGAGTCAGTAGAAACAGCAAAGGAACAAAAATCAAAAGAACCAGAAAAGGAACTACTAGAAAAAAAAGGTAATACAAAAGTGGGATCAGCAGAGGCAATAGCAACAATCGAACGTGTACGGAATTGGGGTTTGCGGTACACGGGAGAGAATGAACCATTAGAATTCCTAAGCAGAATGGAAGAATTGGCCGAGAGCTATGGAATTTCTAATGACCACTTGGTGAACACGATGGTAGTGGTATTGGAAGGAGGAGCGCTAGACTGGTGGCACACAAAACCGGAGCCCATAGGGAGTTGGAAGGAGCTAAGGGAGCACCTTGAGGAGAATTTCCTACCACCACAGTATTATGAGCAGAGAGCGTTACAAATTACACAGCGCCGGCAGTTAGAGACCGAAGGCGTACGGAGCTACGTAATGGAATTAAGGAAGATGGCTCGATTTATGGGGTATACGGAAGAGCAGAAGTTGGAGCTGGCGTACAGAAATTGCAGACTGCCATTGAAACTCTACGTCAAGCGTAGGGAATTCAAGACGCAAGCCGAATTCTTAAAACTAGCGGAGGACTTCGAAATTCTGGAAAGACAAGAAGGACTATCAAAAGTACCAGAAGCAACGCCGGGATCGCAGATAGGTCAACCGCGAATAAGCTATACCTCGACCACACACGCACAAGAAAACAGGCAGCCATCCAGGTATGGCAGAGCCAGAAACAGGTGCTATCGGTGTGGAGAATACGGTGAGCATATAGCACGAACGTGTGCAAACCCACCCTTTAAATTCTGCTGGGTATGCAATAAAGATGGGATTAGAACTATCGAGTGCTGCCGACGACAGGAGGCGGGAAACGCACAGGGCCCTGGACAAAAGGAATGGAGCGCCAGGGCCCAGGAAACAAGAAACCACCAAGCGCGGAATTAGAGTACGACGGTCGGCGACTGATGGGATGGATTAAAATAGGGCAACAACGAGTAAAGGCGATGATTGATACAGGAGCAACCAGAAGCATCATGGGAGAACACTTATTACAACAAGTACAACAACAAGGCACGATCACGGAGGAAGAAACTATTATAAGACTGGCCGATGGGACCACCAGGCGTACCAAGTACGAGTTTACAGTCGTTATCGAGTTTGGAGGAAATAAGAGCCAACACTCGTTTTTAATCATGCCAGATACCGTGGACGAAGTACTTCTGGGCGTAGACTTTTTGGAGGCAACACAAGCAACCCTACAGTGTGGTGATACACAAGTCCAGTTCAAGGGGAAAAAACAAAACACACGGGCGACACAAGAGGCGCAACATGCAGAAGACCGACAGGCACAGGGCGAGATAGCAGACGAGGAGATTGAACGTTTTATTGAAGGACAGATTGATAAATTCAAGAATATGAGAGGCACAAGCAACATCACAACGCACAGAATCTATTTGAAAGACGAGCGACCGGTGAAACAACGGTACTACCCAAGAAACCCAGCACAGCAAGCGATCATCAATAAACAGGTTGATGAATTGTTGGAACAAGACCTGATTGAACCCTCTCATAGTCCGTATAGTGCACCAGTAGTGCTGGTAAGAAAGAAAAGTTCGGAGTGGCGAATGTGCATTGATTACAGACCGCTAAATGAAAAAACGGAAAAGGATGCATACCCAGTACCCAGAATGGATTTCATACTGAACCAGTTAAGGGAAGCTAAATACATAAGCACGCTTGATCTGAAGTCAGGGTATTGGCAAATTCCAATGGACGAGCAGAGTAGGCAGTACACGGCATTCACAGTACCAGGGCGAGGATTGTTTCAGTGGAAAGTGATGCCGTTTGGGCTAACCACTGCACCAGCAACTTTTCAACGAGCATTAGACTCCGTAATAGGGCCTGAAATGGAACCATTTGCGTTCGCATACCTGGATGACATAATTGTCATAGGTAGAACAAAGCAAGAACACTTGGAAAAACTCGAGGAAGTGTTCAGAAGGCTTCAAAAGGCAAACTTAAAAATAAACCCAGAGAAGTGTCATTTTTTCAAAAAGGAACTGAAGTACCTAGGGCATATGGTCAGCGACCGAGGAATCCACACTGACCCAGAGAAAGTGGCAGCAATAAGGGGGCTTCAAAGCCCAAAAACAACAAAAGAGGTACACAGTTTCCTGGGAGTAGCTTCTTGGTACAGGAGATTCGTACCAAATTTCACGGAAAGAGCTAAGGCCCTTCAAGAATTACTAAAGAAAGGAAAAAAATTTTCATGGGGCGAAGAGCAACAAAAAGCGTTCGAAGACCTCAAGCTTAGTTTGACAGAGGCACCCATACTTGCATGCCCGGACTTCAGCAAACAATTTATATTGCAGACGGACGCCAGCGACTGCGGAGTGGGGGCAGTGTTGACACAAGAAAGTAGCGACGGAGAACACGTGATCGCTTACGCGAGTAAAAAACTGAAAAAGGAGGAAACAAAGTACTCAGCTACAGAGAAAGAATGTCTGGCAATTTATTGGGGTATCCACAAGATGAAAATGTATCTTGAAGGTTATCACTTCATAGTGATAACAGATCATCTGGCCCTAAAATGGCTCAACTCGATCGAAAGTCCATCAGGGCGTGTAGCCAGATGGGCACTGGGTCTACAACCTTTTTCGTTCGAAATAAGGTATAGGCGAGGAAAACTGAATGCCGTAGCAGACGGGCTATCAAGATTGCCGACGGAAGAAGTTTCCTCAAGCGAAGCTATGGAATGCACATGGATAAAAGCGAAACTCAAAGAAATTACGGAACGCCCTCAAGCCCACCCGGATTTTACAATCGAGAATGAGAGACTGTATAGGCACATTCCAAACCACACAGATGAAGACCCTCAGCCATGGAAACTATGCGTAGCAAAAGAGGACCGCCTCAGAGTACTTACTGAAACACATTCGAACCCAGAAGCAGGTCACTTGGGTATACGCAGAACAAAAGAGAGAGTGCGTCAGAAGTACTATTGGCCAGGAATGAACCGCGACATATCAAAATATGTAACAGGGTGCCAGTCATGTCAGCAGTATAAGCAAACGCAGCAACAAAAAGCAGGAAAAATGCTGACGAACATAGCGCAAGCACCATGGGAAACAGTATGCGTGGACTTCGTGGGACCATTACCAAGAACAACACATGGAAATACCATGATGATTGTTTTTCTGGACAGATTTTCCAAATGGATTGAGATCGCAGCAATGAGACGAGCAACTGCGGAATCGTTTCAAAAAATATTTCGAGAAAGAATACTAGCACGGGGGGGAACACCAAAGATCCTGATATCGGACAACGGAGTCCAGTTTACTAGCAAGAAAACGCAGAAGATGATGAAGGAGCTAGGAGTCCATCAAAGATTTACGGCACCCTATACCCCACAGGAGAACCCCACAGAGCGGGCTAATCGAACTATCAAAACAATGATTGCTCAGTTTTCAGGAGACCGGCACACGAAGTGGGACGAGTACCTTCCCGAGATAATGCTGGCATTTAATAGCAGTGTCTCAGAATCAACAGGATATAGTCCGGCGCTACTGCTGCTGGGGAGAGAGCTGAGACTACCAGGCAACTTTTTTGATGAAGTAACCATGGGTTCGGGTATAGTGACTGAAACGGCTGAGGAAAGAACCACGCGAATGAAAGAAACGTGCGAAATCGCAAGACAAAATTTAGAACTCGCAGCAGCCAAACAGGCAAAGTGCTACAACTTGCGCAGACGGGAATGGAAGCCGAAGATAGGACAAAGTGTATGGATACGGAGCCATGTATTATCAAAAGCAGTGGACAATTTTTCGGCAAAATTAGCGCCGAAATTTGAGGGACCGTATAGGGTAAAAAGGTTCATATCACCGGTTATCATCCTGGTCCAAAAAGAAGACGGAAGAAAAGAACAGCGAGTACATATTGCCGACATTAAGCCCGTGAAGGGAGAACTGGCAACACAAGAAGTAGCTGTGTGTCGTACCGTAGTAGAATTTGCAACAACCCCAATCCCATCTAACGTCCCAGTAACAAACGATTCTTCTTTCAGCAAGATGGAAGAAAAATTTAAAAAATCTAAGGAGAGCTTCGCCCAAAGGTCGAAGAAGCTGCAGGATGCCATCCGGAAAACCCAGTGGCTGGAGGTACTGCCAAAAACAGCCAATAGAATGGCAGTGTCCAAGTCTAAAATCCCAACCACTCTTCGGAAGACAGTTGCGGGGGTACGGGAAGAAATGGCAGCAAGCGCCATCGTAGTACCCAGTGTGGAGGGGCTTGACCCACGAAGACCGGCCAAGCGGGTGGCCAGACAGGGGCCGACGCAGCATGACAGGAGCGTACAACGACCCACACAGGAGGTCGTACAACGACCCACACAGGAGGTCGTAGCGTACGAGGGCCATGGACCAAAGCGGCAGGCGATGGAGAATGGAGCCGAAGGGTTAAAACCACCAACGAGCCACACCATGGAAGCCAAGAAGAAAAGAGAGGATGGAACCCAAACGCCAGACCGAGACATCCTAGAACTGGAGTGGAGCAACGAGGCCTTTGCAAAAGCCGAGATCACAATCCCTGAGGGGTGGGAGGTAGCACCCGAATGCTTGGTATCTGAGGATATGCAGGCAGCGGTGGAAACACGGATGAAGATACGAGAGGCGCACACCCAGAGACGGTTTAGGTTCCAGGAGAAAGACCGAAACTACGTCATTAAAATCGGACGTTCCGGCAAAGTCTCGGTAAATCTATGGCGCGGGCTTCCGAAATGAGGGGGGAGTGTGACGCACTGTCCCAGCACGCACAAATAAAATGATGCAAAAATATAAAATTGAATTTGAATTTGAACCTAACGGACAGCTGTGGCGCCCTCGATCGATATCGATTAACAATCGATAACTATCGAGGGCAACCCTACAAAGAACTCACAATGGCGTGAGCCGAGAGGGAGCAAAGCATATAAAAGGCCGTCACCAGCGCGTAGGAAGGCACTTAGTCGACAGAGCTCGAAGCGCAAAGGTAAGTCAGCAGAAGATCCTAGCATCGTAGTTTGCAAGTGGTAATGGTAGTATTTGTCGTGGATTGCCAATCCTCCCCAGAGTTATAATACTCTACGGAGCCGTAGTGCACCCACCTTGGTCTTGCGTATCTTAGATTGCCAATCCTCCCCAGAGTTTCAATACTCTACGGAGCCGTAGTGCATCCTCCTAGTTCTTGCGTACCTTGGATAGCCAATCCTCCCCAGAGTTCTAATACTCTACGGCACCGGCATCCACTCGTCTCTATCGTTGGTTCCATCCTCCCCAGAGTTCTAATACTCTACGGAGCAGCCGTGCATCCACTCGTCTCTAATCCTTGGATAGCCAATCCTCCCCAGAGTTCTAATACTCTACGGAGCAGCCGTGCATCCACTCGTCTCTAATCCTTGGATAGCCAATCCTCCCCAGAGTTCTAATACTCTACGGAGCAGCCGTGCATCCACTCGTCTCTAATCCTTGGATAGCCAACCCCTTGTGTCTTCATGGATCGCCAATCCTCCCAAGAATTGCAATATTCTACGGAGCTGTAGTGCATCCACCCCGTTCTTGTGTATCTTGGAGAGCAAATCCTCCCCAGAGTTATAAAACTCTATGGAGCAGGTGTTTCTTACTGTCCCTTATTCTTAGATATAACGTCCCACCCAGAGTAGGAACTCCCGATTGGAGCCCGACATCTGATTTCTTCAAACCCCGCGGAGCAGAGTAGCCGGAACGAGATACTAGGAACCAGGCACCAATAGACGGAGCAAGAGGATCGGAACCAACCAGGAACCCCGGCGGACATCGTAATCCAGCACACTTTAACTAAGCCCTAGAATTAAAACTACAATATAGAACATCCTGAAATAAAACCCAAAAGGGAACACATTGAAACCTCGGATTCTTGTTTAGGGACTCTATTTACAGCAACCACGACTAAAAGAAATCCTAAATTTCTGTAACCCTGGACTCGGCGAGCACTACCCCGGCCAGAGTTCGTTACAAAGTTGTCGAGGATTTTCGCATCCGAAAGAATGACGAACTGTATGAGCTCTATGGGGATACTAGTCTGGTCAAGCGCATAAAGCAACAGCGGCTGCGCTGGCTGGGACATGTTACCCGTATGGATGCCAGCTCGCACGGAGCAGAAGCGACTGGCGAACATTGGTTGCAGCGGCCGAGACTGTCGAACGGTTGTGATGCAAGCATCGGGCCAATCAAGAAGAAGAAGAAGCGAAGAAGAAATCTTAGAAAACTGGCTTCTTGCAGAAGAGCGGTTAGATCAGTATTTAGTTGATATAGTCGCTAGATTGAATGACAATGATCTTCCTAATGATTTGGCAAGAACCTATGAATTGAGATCAGGCGTTTTATATCGAAAACTTCAAAAAAATTCGAAGACTTTATGTTTACCAGTTGTGCCACGAACGTTTCGATGGTCTGTTATAAACCAGGTGCATGAATCGATTATGCATTTAGGTTGGCAAAAGACACTTGACAAGGTATGACCATTGTGGTTTGAGTGTATGGTGAAATTTGTTCGTAAATTTGTGGAGAACTGTAACCAAATCTTCATCAGGAAAAACTCAGATTGCGCTCCATCCTATTGCGAAAGTCAGTATTCCTTGGCACACGGTGCATATAGACATATCTGGAAAATTGAGTGGAAAAAGTGATCGCAATGAGTATATAATAGTCCAGATCGATGCTTTTACAAAGTATGTCTATTTGCACCATACTTTTACGCTTGATGCAAATAGTTGTGTTAATGCTTTGAAATCTTCAATCTCTATGTTTGGGGTGCCTGTTCTCGTAATAGCCGATCAGGGTAGAAGTTTTACAGGTGTGAAAATTGCTGAGTTTTGCTCTTCAAACAAAATACAGCTTCATTTGATCGCTACTGGTGCCGGCCGTGCCAAAGGGCAGGTTGAGCGAGTTATGAGCACTCTAAAAAACCTGTTTACTGTGGTTGAAACTAGTGAGCGATCATGGCAAGATGCGTTGGGTGAAGCGCAGTTAGCCTTAAACTGTACAGTAAATCGTGTTACAAAGTCGAGTCCTTTGGAGCTCTTTATTGGCAAAGTGGCTAGACCAACGGGTTTAATTCCTATTGGTGATGTGGAAAATGAAGTCGATATATCTGAAGCTAGAGCACTGGCTGTTAGGAACATGCAAACAGCAGCTGAGTATGAAAAGGTTAGATTTGACAGGAACATGGCCAACGTGGTTAAATATCAAAGCGGAGAGTACGTGCTACTTAAGAACAGTGAAAGACATCAAACGAAACTAGATCCAAAGTTCAGAGGTCCTTTTGTTGTCACCGAAGTGTTAGAAGGTGATAGGTATATGTTGAGAGCAATAAACAGTAAAAGACTGTATAAGTATCCAAATGAAAGTCTAAGAAAATTACCAGATGGGCAGGTACCAAGCGAGTTGGATATCGACAGAGAAGAGTTGAGCCCGCCCTAGGAAACTCTTGAAAGTGACCGTGTTAATGGAAGCTGTTAAAAGAGACAGTATTTTGGTAGAAGCTGTTGAAAGAGTCAGATAAGAAGCCGTTTATAGTGACGGAAGTGGCGGAAGGTGCAAGGTTGTGTACGGTTGTCGATACTCCTGGGGGTACCTGGTCAGTTTGTTGTGATGGTAAATAAGAAAGATAAAAAGAGATATGTGGAAAGAAGATGAATTATAGAGAAAGATGAAAAAAAAATATGTGGAAAGATGAAAAGAAAATGAATTATCGAGAAAGATGAAAAGAAATATGTGAACAATGGATAAAAATGAAAAAAATTTGCCTTCTTAAGCCAAGAAAATGTTAGTTGATAAGTTGAATTTAGAAAATGAAAAACTAGTTTTGTTTTTGTAAGTTAAGGATTAAGAAATGTAATGAAAATTGACAAAATCTGTAAAAATTAAAGAAAAATTAAATTGATCGAGTTTGAAATAAAGTTAATGTTTATTGAATAATCTTTGCTGTCTACACGAGGACATGTAATTGTCAGAATGGCCGTGTCGGCGATGAGTTCCTCTGTATAATTTGAATTGCGCGTCTTGGTTAGATCGAATTGGTAAGTGTTGTATAACACGTAGGCAAGTGTCGTTATACAGGACTGTTAGAGCGAAACGTCAGCTGAAGCTGACGTCGAGTGTAGCTTAGTGTGTAACTGTGTGCGCAAGTGACACGAAGCGAAGCGCGGTAAAGACGGTAAAGACGCACACTAAGAGTCACTGCGCTTAATTATGCCGTACTTGGTGAAAAAAAGAACAGGTTTTGGATGTCTAAAACCCGACATATATAATATCGATATTGAAAATTTGAATTTTTGATATTATCGATATTGATATTGTGAGAACCCACAAAAACCGAGATTAGTCCATTCTCCAATTGTGCAGCCTGAACCTGATGTCAGGATTTCAGTCCCTTCTCAGCCTCCTTTTCTGTTATTGCACCCCGTAAGCAAGCTTTTGTGTCTAGGTTGTCCCCTGAAACTACTTGCAAGAATATTGCCGCGTATATTGCGAGCTGATCCTCAGCAAGTGTTTCCATTACAAAGTTTAGCTTTGCCCAACCTCGTGACGTAGCTTCCTTTAACATAAGGGTTTCCAGCTGAAGCATTTTCAATCATATGTGACCCAGAATTTTGGCTGCCAGATATGATTGTTCATGAGTTTAAGCAAAGAAATCGAAATAGGCCAATTTCTGTCAGTTTGTCCGCTTTTAACTCATCCTCTCTGCCAGGGACCAACTCTAGTAGGGTTTCAAAAAGCTAGACACAACTCCTTGTCCTCATATAGCCTATCAGAATGTTAGGGGTTTGTTATACAAACTTTCCACTTGGTTCTTGAATGGTGCTTCATTTGAATTTGACATTATTGCATTTTCAGAGACTTGGTTAAATCAAACAATCTCTGATTCTGAAATATTGTCAAATGATTTTTTTATCTAATGTCATGATCGACCAGTTCGCAGAGGTGGAGGTGTACTGATTGCAGTTAAATCCAGCCTGCGATCAGAACTGATCAAGGTTAATGTGCCTAAGGATGTTGAATTTGTTGCCGTAAAGGTAACATTCACTTTATTTATTACCTGTTCGTATATCCCTCCATCTTCTGATAATCAAGTTTATATGCAACATATAGCTTGTATTAAAGATTTTTTTACCCAATTAAGAGACATTGACTTGTTGTTGTTGGTGATTTAACCTACCAAACATTACTTGGTCAAATTTTAATGGGTTGACTTATCTTGTACCATTAGCACATCATGACTTTAGATAGTGTGTCGTTTTTTGTTTCTTAGTATGCGCCCGAAGATATTTACCATCCTACGCTTGAAATCTCTGTATCAGTTATTGGACCATCCTCTTCGACTGTTATGATTTCGTATAAGCCTCGTCGTTGTTTTCGCAAAGGAAACTTTACGTTATTAAATCAACTTATTTGTGTAACAGACTGGACAACTTTGTACAATTCAGTTAATTTAGGCTTTGCTTTTAGCTTCTTCTATAGTTCCATTAATTTTCTTTTAAATATCTGTATTCCTAATAACGCTCCTTCTCCTGCGTCCATTAATCCTCCTTGGTACTTGTTTGTATTTGTATTCTAATTTGAAAAATATTTAGTCCAGATGCTTCAAAAAATATGAACGTTCTGGTTTTGCCGTTGACTTTTTTAAATACTCAAAATCGAACTTTACACTTTTCAATGCTGAGTGCTATAGGAATTATCTAATTTGAAAAAAAGGCTAGCAATGATTCTACTGCCGTATACCCGTTCGCCGACATCTTTCAATCTACCTGTTTCTCTAAGCGCTATACCAATACTTCTTATCCTTATAACATTTCTTCTTCTAACTCGATAACTGCTCACTGGATTTCCGAAAGCTCCTTACTTTCTCATTTGAAATCACTAAAATCTTCATACTCCCCTGGGCGATGTATTTCTTTGTGCAATCTATTGCTTAAGCTTCTTAATCTATCGTTAAAATCTACTATCTTTCCAAATCTTTGGAAAGAATCCTATATTATTCCTGTTCGGACAAACAAATTGCTCTTAAAGATTTTCCTAATTACAAACTTATCAAAACACCCTGTATACTCATATGAGTTCAAATCTGTATTACTCTCTCTTTATGTTGTTCTGAGCGCTCCACGTTCTTTGCAACTTTCAACCAATGTTATCTACTCAATGAATTCTTGAAATGTAATGTTAGCCCTTTGCTTCACATCTTATGTTAATTAAAGGTTTGTCAAAGAAGATCGGAAGTGCGTTTCGGCAATTTCAGAATCAATTAATTGATTAATTAAACACCGCCCAAACCTGAAGTTTTAAACGTACAGAAGAAACGCTTTGTGATTCAAAATTTTGGCGCCCAACGTGGGGCAGTGTTTAAACAATTTAATAAACAATATTTTATTATCAAAATCCAGATCTCAATCAAAATTCTTTAGTGCGGAAAACAACAAAGTCTTCCCACTATAATGGCAAAAGTTGGCAACGTATTTTGGATTAGCCGAAGTCAGAGTACAAGCGTTTCAAGTCTTTGCTATCGTCACATTCGTCGAAGGGACGGTCAGTCGCTGCGCTCCTAATCGCTGGACCCACTGCCGTCTCCAGTTTTCATACTCGCCTTTCTCGTTGTCCTTCTTGGACCGGCCAGTCGCTGCGTTTATCATCGTTGGACCCGCTGCCGTCTTCATTATCACACTTTCGCTTTCGTCACTTTTGTTCGTGTAATAAACAGTAGCTAAACTTGATCATCGCCAACATTCTCACCACAACACACCTACGCAGCTGCAGTCGCTGCTTTAGCCACTTTGTTTTGGTATTCATCCCTGCTGCACCGATTCTGCCGCCAGCCTTCAGTTTTGCAATCATGAATTCTCGAACAATTTTGCATTCAGTAGTAGCTTGCCATCATGACGGACACGCTGGAAGACGTTAAACGCCATCGGGCCAATATCAAAAGAAATATTTCTCGCATTAAGACCATGGTTGACGGACAACTGGATACAGCCGTAAAAACCAAAAATCATCCGCTGAATTTCAATGTTGCTTGGGCATACTGGAGTCGTACTTCAAGCAGGCTTTAACCGTGCAATCGGACATCGAATCGTTAGAGACAGCAGACAATGGACGGTCAGAGCTATAAGACAGCTATGTGAACTTCAAACTGGCCATCAAAAATCTGCTTGGACTGCTGGAGACTTAAACAGCACACGAACTGTGTGTTAACACCCTGTAACGCTTAGCCAACCCTGGAGACTACCAATATTAGAGATACCCACATTCGATGGAAACCACACATCTTACAAGAATTTTATCACTTCGTTTATTCAATTGATCAGTAAAGAAGATTTATCAAATATTGACAAATTTAATCATCTTCTCAATTGTCTGCGGGCCCTGCTTTGGAAGCGATACAGGCCTTCCCTATCACAAGTGAAAATTATCCCAAGACTTTAAATAAACTGCGATCTCGTTATGACAGACCAGCACTCATTTTTTCTGAAACCATTACCACGATTTTTAGACTGCAGCCAGCCACCTCTTCAAACGCACAACAATTACGTAGCTTGATCGACAATGCCTCCTCACTGTATAGCTCATTATCTACATTAGGATCTCACGAGCAAAATTCAGAAGCAATGCTAATCTACATAGTAATGGATAAATGTGACCAACAAACTCGTACCAAATGGAATTAATCGTTGGACTATGCGAATTTGCCTTCTTGGAACAAATGTGTGTATGTACTCGAGCCCCATTGCTAGTTTCTAATGTCAAATATCCCAACTCAAAACCAGAACTTACGGCCAGATAATTCTAGACACAATCGCTGACCAACTAAAGGTCACAACCCATCCTCTGCCCTCATTAACGTATCGTGTGCACTTTGCTTGAATTCTGATCACAAACTAATAGCGTGTGATCAATTTCGATCCATGGACCCATGCCATCGGTTTGATGTAGTAAAACGACACAAGCTCTGTATTAACTGTCTCGCCAAGGGCCATCAAATGGCAAATTGTTTATCAAAAAAGCACTCTGCCGATCGCAGAACCACGAACTACGGGTGACCCACCCCAAACTGTTAAACCAACTACTCATGCTCATGCACAAGCCGACGCCCTCAAAGGGACTCAGGTAATTTTGGCAACTGCCATGGTCCTTGTCAAGGACTCATCAGGTTCCTACAGACTCGGAAGAGCACTTCTCGATTCATGTTCCCAGGTAAACTTTAACACAGATTCGTTTGCTCAGAAATTACGCTTACGACAAAGCAAGCACAATATCCAAATTCGCAGCATTGGCCAATCTCGAAGACACACCCAGTTTGTGAAGAGCACTACATCAAATCAACACGGATGGATCCTAGCGGACGCATCGATTTTACACTGACCTTCAGAGACAATCCTGGCTGTCTCGAAAACTCTTTTGATATCGCTCGTCTCAGGTTCTTAAGTGTACAACGGCGACTATGACGCTCACCTGAAACCCGTAAACAATATATTTCTTTCATGAAGGAATATGAAGGTCACATGTCGCTGGTGAGAAACCCCAACCTGTCAGAACCTCACTACTACATACCTCAAATCACGTACTAAAGCCCAATAGTGAGACCACACCGCTCTGAGTGGTTTTTGATGCCTCCTGCCGTATTTCGAATCAAACCTCGCTAAACGACTTACTGCTTGTTGGTCCGACGATCTGAGATGACTTGTATATGCTGCTGCTGCGCTTCAGGCTAGTTCGCTATGCTATAACCGCCGAAGTGACAAAAATGTACAGGCCAGTACACGTTGACAAAAACGACCGCAAGTTTCAGTACATTCTTTGGCGAGCATTTCCAGCCTCCTCCATTTAGCTGATCTTCATGGTGCTGAATATCCAATTGGCGCAGCAGTCATTAAATCTTTCCTCTATGGCGACGACTTGGTGTCTGGAGCAGACGACCCAAAGTCCGTCGTGGTCACTTCCCGCTATCCAAATGGCATTTCAATCATGATGATTTCGTCGAGAGCAGCGCCAACAAACACTTTTCCATGAAGACAGTGTAACCACAGTGTAACCACGGTGTAACCAGCGCGCTGTGAGTCGCTTGGAATCAACACACTGACATGCTTCTTTTCGAATTTACGCCCAAAAACGCATCTTCATTCATCACCAAAAGAACCATCTTGTCAGTCGCATCATCTTTGTTTGATCCCCTGAGGCTACTATCGCCGCTTTTTATTGTTGCTAAATTTCTTCTTGAAGATTTGTAGCTGGCAGGGCTTCATTGAGACGAATCTGTACTACAAGGAATACACCTATTCAACGCCATCTCATCACTATCGGTACCTCGCTATTGTCTTCAAATCGAGTTACAATCGCTTTAACATCACTGCTTCTGCGACGCGTCGATCAGAGCATATGGCTGTTGTATCAATGTGCGCACTAAGACTGCCTGTGGAAATATCTCGGTTCAACTGTTTACGGCCAAGTCGCCACTCTAGACTTGGAAGAGGAAATCGTTACCCAAACTAGAATTATGTGGAGCACATTTGCTGGCCCAACTCTACTCCAAGATTAAATCATGGTTCAAGGACAAGCCGCATTCTGCACATTTTTGGACGGATTCACATATAGTTCAACACTGCATTCGATAACATTATCAGCATTCGTTGGAAATCGAGTATCAGAAATCCAGCAACTGACATCCATTGACGGCTGGAGATTAGTGCCAACTGACTCGAATCCCGCAGATATAGTTTCATGAGGTTCTACAACGTCTGAACTAGAGTCGTCATTTTGGTTTCATGGGCCCCCATTCCTGCTGTAATCTCCCACAAATTGGCCCATATCATCCTCCACGGCCCTCATAGACATGGAGGTGGTCAATGCAGAATAACGAAAAAGCACATTTAGCGCTACTGTAAAAATCAACTACATCCTCGAAAAACTGCGTGCGTTCTACTGCATAATCTAACATCCAGCAACAGTCATTCGTCGAAGAATTCAGTTCGCTTCAAAAATCGTTACCAGTGTGTCACCTAATATACTTAAACCCATTCGTCGAGGAGCCATCAGGATGTCAACTCATCAAAGTCGGGGGTAGATTAGAGAATGCTGACAAATCAGACTCCAAGAAGCTCTCAGGGCACCACACTTCGGCGGCCTTTGGGAAGCCGCAGTGAAAAGCGCAAAAGGTCTCCTACATCGCACTCTAAAGCATTAAAGACTTACGTTCGAGGAATTTTCCACAGTTGCGGCTGAGGTTGAAGCAATACTCAACTCGCGACCTTTGTCTCCAATGTCGCCTGACCCTAGCGACCTTGGGGCCCTCACCGCGGGACACCTGCTGGTTAAGAAATCGCTGCGAGCGCTACCAGAGCGAACGATCCCTACTCTCAACCTAACCAACTTGGAACGATTCGACGTGGTAAAAGCTGTAAAACAACAATTATGGCAACGATGGTCTTCAGACTACATCAACGAACTTCGTGCCCGCACCAAATGGACCTTACCGACACCAAATGTTACTGTCGGGGCCATGGTCATCGTCCATGATGACAATCTCCCTCCGCAACACTGGAGACTAGGACGCATTGAATCCGTGGTGTCTGGAAATGATGGTCACGTTCGGGTAGCCCACACTCGAACCACTAGTGGAGTCTGCTTCAGACCTGTTTACCAGTTGGCATTACTTCCTACAGCTGCTACCTCACCAGATACTGCGTTTTGTTGAAAGCAGATTATTTTATAGCGGACGGGATGTTCGGTCAAACAAATTGCCCTTAAGGTTTTTCCTAATTACAAACTTATCAAATCACCCTGTCATATGAATTTAAATCTGTATTACTCTCCCTTTATGTTGTTCTGAGCTCTCAACCAATGTTATCTACTCAATGAATTCTTGAAATATAATGTTAGCCCTTTGCTCTACATCTTATGTTAATTAAAAACCAGTCTTGAAGTTATGTCAAAGAAGATCGAAAGTGCGTTTCCTTTATCGGCAATTTCAGATTTAATTAAATGATTATTTAAACACCGCCGAAACCTGAAGTTTTATGCGTTCACAAAAAGCGCTTTTTGATTCAACAACTCCTCTTCATAAAAATAGTGGGAAATCTGATAAATCCAATTATAGGGGGGGGGTATAGCTAAACTATCCGCTATTCCAAAATTATTTGAACAGATTATAACCTCTTCCCCACAGCACTATTGTAAATCGATTTTACCACATTTCCAGCATGGATTTAGAAAGCGTCCGTCAACTGCGACCAATTTGCTTTAATTTACCTCAATGGTTAACTATGGTCGATAATGTAAACTTCTATTATCTTTCAACGACCCGATGCTCTCCATCAGATTGCAAGATGACTTAAACTCCTTGCAGTCCTGGTGGCTGAGTAATCAATCACACCTTAATTGCTCCAAGTGCATGTTCATGACTTTCCACCGTTGCAAGCCTTCGCTGGCTACCTATACGATTTGCAATGAACCCTTGAAACGAATATCTAGAGGCGTTGATCTTGGAATTCTTTTCAATCCTCATATCTCCTTTATTGTTAATAGAGCAAATGGTTAACTCGGATTCATTAAACGTTGGTCGAAAGAATTTAATGATCCATACACCACAAATCTTTTATACACAGCTCTGGTCCGTCCTGTACTTCTTGCTTTTTGCCCTACGTGGCTTAAATTGGGACCCTAACTTTCGTCTGCCATCGTACTCTAACAGACTCCTGCTTATTGACCTTCCTTCGTTAGCCAACCGTAGAACAGTATTAGGTGTTTCTTTTCTTCATAAACTAATAACACAGTGTTACAGCGAAAAAATACTTTCGAAATGACCTAGAACACGCTGTAGAACAGGTGGAGTATAGCATTTCCTCATACTTGGTTTTTTCCTAACACCCCCAAAATCTGAAGTTATGGCCTAAAAACCGCTTTTTGTTATTTTACTTCAAATCAATAGATATAACTAGTGCAGATTTTTGATGTAGATTCTTCTGAACTTATAGGTCGCCTTAACTTCTCCAACTAAAAACTAATTACCTTTAATCTTGCCTAGATGCACAACTGATTATGCCCAGCCCAATCGATTTCGAGAATTATGTCAAAATTACAATGATCTCTATCACTTGCTCTCAACAGATCTCTCTTTTCTCTCTAAAAACGCCTCTCTACAATTATCTTAGGGGAATCCCTGACCACTCCTGGCTGTGTGAGTAAGGGCATAGCTTGCCGGACAGGCTAATAAATGAATTTTTTATTTTAAATTAGTTTTAAATTTCACTTTTAGATAATTTTTTTTCTTTATTTTCGCATATTTTTTTCTGTTTATCTGATTTATTTTAGTTTTATTATTTTATTATTGTTTTTTATAATTTTTTATAATTTTTTTCTTTTGCTCCTATTTAACTAAAGGTTTAGGATTTTTTCCTCTTCTCTACCTCTATATCATTAAAGTTTTTGGTAGCTCTAATAACGTCTCAGACTACAATTGGCTTTAAATGGGGCATAGCTGGCTAGATGGGCAAATAAAATTCCCCCATCGTGTCAGAGTCGTTATTAGTTTATTTTGTAATTTTGGTAGTTTTTCTTTGTTAAGGCCTGATTCCAGATGACATAAAAATCAATTTTTATGTTGAAGTTCACATGAATAGAAACACTTTTTAACTGGTTTAAAATCTGAATGCTATAGCAAAGCAGTCTTTTTGGAATAAAGTATTGTGCCGAAATAAAAATTTATGTCATCTGGAATCAGGCCTTTAGGCTTTATTAGTTGATAAAGCTTTATTACAACGTATGTGTAATTGTGTTGACAGCATTTTTTTTCGACTTAATAAATAAATAAATAAATAAATAAAAACCCTACCTCAAACCAGGCAAACCTGCTGAACAAGGCTCATCATACCGACCGATAACCCTACTTTCCCCGGTGATAAAAATCATGGAAGCGCTTCGCCTTCCTATCCTAAAGGAACACCTTTCTCCAGCCAACTCCCAGTATGGCTTTAGGTCAGTAAGAAGTACCACGTCTGCACTCTGTGAGCTGACAACAGCAGTCACTGCAGGGCTAAACTCCTCACGCCCACGCGAAAGGTCTATCATAGTGGCACTGGACCTGCCGAAGGCGTTCGACACAGCGAACCACACCATTTTACTTGAAGACCTGTCACTCAGCGACCTTTCCAACGCTGCAAAATATTATAAATATTTTAAATATTATCAATTTGGAGGCCAAACGGTACCTACTGTCAAATGCCCCCAAATCCTCGGAGTCACGTTTGACCCCTTGCTAACCTTCTCCAATCACCCGGAGGAAGGTTAGAAGCAGGAACAAAATTCTAAAAGCAATCGCTGGAAGCACGTGGGGTTAAAATAAGGAGACCATCACCATCACGTACAAAGCCATCAGCAGATCTATGATCAACTACGGCGCACCCATCTAGTCTCTCGCCATAAGCGACACACCGTGGCGTAACCTGCAACTAGCGCAAAACAGAGCATTACGAATGGCCACGGGGTGTCACGTCCTACCTGTCAGGAACCACAACACTCTCTTGACGAAGCAATGTCTCATAGGATGTCAACTTGAGACCCACCTCAATCACACTAGCACTTCCTCAAATATGTCGCGCAGGAAAACGCCGGTCTGAAAAGACCTGAGAGCAGAGCTGCCGGCCATAAAACTCCTACTACGAACAGAAGCCATCACAGCCTCCACCTGCACAAAAGCAAAAAAGGCCGCACACACAAGAATGGTCACCAGCACTATCGAGAGGTACCTGGACAACATTGGCCTTAGAGGCAGGCCACCACCCATTAATCGTGAGGAGGAATCACTACCCAGACACGTGAGATCGACTCTGGTCCAATTGCGCTCCGGGCGCAGCAGTTATCTGAACAACTATCAGGCCCGGATAAACCAAGAAGTGACAGATAATTGTCCTAAATGCGGAAACTCCCCACACTACACAAACCACCTCTTCAAATGTCCCCTAGATCCCACCGATCTTTGGACCCTTGATTCCTTGATTTGGACAAGGAATAGTTTCAACAACCCATTTTAATCTTTACCCTCCCCTTTTCTTTTTTTCTCTTCTATGTACATACGGATTCCGCAAATAGAGGGATAGAGGCCCATTTATTTGCGGCAGCAGTCCTCTCCAGGCCAGGGACAGCGAATGGACGACAGGGAGCATGCATGTAGTGAACAAGAGAGAAAAAAATTAAACAGAAATTATATTAAATGAAGTGAAGAAACGAGGACTTACCGATTTAGGGGGGTGGGGATAACTGTCCGGAATCCGGAGAGCGCCAGTTGGGGGTTTGGCAAATGGCAAGAAACGGGTAAAAGTTCAAATTTTAAACTGGAAGGTGAACGGTGGAAACAGACAGGGAAGGACAAGGGAAGCTAGAATTTTTTTGGTTTACCAAAAAGAGTCTCACCATTTAGAGTTAATTGGTAAATATATTATAAATGTAAGTTATCTAAGTGTGTTATATTAATATTTAAGACTAAATTTAAAGGCGAGTACATAGTTGGTAGAGCATTTCCCAAAGGAAAGCATATTTCAAAATATCGAGGTGTGCGAAAAAAACGGTTGTCACCGGAACTGAGCAACCTAAACCAGTGGGCCGGACGAAATCGTGGTGCCAGCGAGAAAGAGTGGGAAGATGAGCCTAAAGCTTCAAGACACTAGTTGTGCGGGTGAAGAGGGGAGCCGCTGAGTATGCGAACGGCAAGCGGGTCCGGGCGAATGGTGGTGCCAGCGGTGTCTGTAAGCGTTGTAGGGGGCAGCGAAGGAGGAAAGTCATCTTCAGAAAGTAGACTAAATAGACAGAACTAAATAAATGAAGAATTAAATAAAAACGAGAAAGGCAAAGCTAACTTCGTCTGTACCGAAGTTTTGATACACTTGAAATAGCTTGTCTCAACGGACAGCGACTTCGACCAAACTTCGCAGATCAGCTTAAAAACATTACATATTACCCATGACCGTGTTTAAGAGCAGTAATATTGAGAACAAACCAGTTTTTCTTACTAAAATCCATTTTCCGAACGAACATTTGTATGGCAGCTACAGAAGTAGTCATCCGATCCGGTCGGTTCCGACATATTAGCAGCGTGCAGTAAAAAGAAGACTCTGTGCAAAGTTTCAGCTCGATAGCTCCAAAACTGAGGGACTAGTTCGCGTAGAAACAGACAGACGGACAGACGGACGGACAAAGCTTAATCGACTCAGCTCGTCATGCTGATCAAGAATATATATACTTTATGTGGTCGGAGATGATTCCTTCTATGCGTTGCACACTTCTGGGCAAAATTATAATACACTTTTCAAGTGTATAATGATAATAATAAATAATAATAATAAACTTTTACATATTTTTACATATTTCAATATAGTTTTAACTTAATTAACCACTATAATGAACCATATCTCAGGCTTTTGGTTGCTAAAACATGTCTCATCCCGACTCTATTCTATGGTGTGGAAATATTTGGTAGTAGTGACTCAAACAGTGTGCAAAGGCTTAAGGTGGCATTTAACTCCATCGTAAGATATGTATTCAATCTTGGTCGTAGAGACCATATCTCGCAATTTGCAAAACAAATTCTTGGCCTTGACTTAGAGTCGTGGATCAGACTTCGCACATTATTATTATTCCACAAGATTCTAACGACAAAAGAGCCTCACTATTTATTTCAAAATATACAACTTGCTGTTTCAACTCGAACAAAAAACATAGTTTGTCAGCGCGCAAGATTGGCCAGCTCCGAAAAACATTTCAATCAATCATTCGTTGCCCGCTATTGGAATAACCTGCCATATATTATAACATTAAGACTATTGGGAAAGCAATGCATTTGAAATCTCAGTTAACTAATCATATCAAAAGACTAACATAGATTAAATGAAAGTTTTACAAAAGTTTAGTATTTTATAAGGGTTATTAGGATTATATTTAATGTATTTTATATTTTTATTTTTTATATTTTTTTTTTTTATGTATGTATTTTGTATTTCATTATCTTTTGTGATCTCTATGTTTTTGTTACCAATGCGCCAATTTATGGTTCCTATGTATCTGTAGATAAAACCGAAAAATTAAATTAAATTATAAATATCAAGTTACTAATTAATTAATGAACATCAACAGTTGTGACTAGTACGCTAAAATAGGTTAGAAAACCTGTAGTGCTAAAATTAATTATAATAATAAATTTAAAAGTAAGAGGCTTTAAGTCCTAGAAATCAGCAGTAGCTCTAGGAAATTGAAATTAATCGGATAAGCCATTAAGGGCCGATTTCACACACTTACAAATATCAGAGTCAATTGTGAGCTTATCTGACACATAACAGTTATCTGGTATCAGTTATTGTCCCTTAGGGGTTAAGCAATTGTGAAGTTTAATATTCTAAGGCCAATAAACAGGCACAGAAAATCGAAACCCAACCGTCTTATTATTTCCTATCATTTATATGGCAGAAATTTGTTGGAGCGATCCTCGACTGCCCTGAGAGTGAGCCGGCGGAATAATATGTTCGTTACAACATCCCAAAATACCTTAATTCCACCCACAAGTTAAATAAAACAATACTTTATGCAATTCTTAACAATATTGAAAGATTTTAAATGAAATAATAATTAAGAAATAGATAAGAAAATGCTCTTGTGTTTCTTATTCCATCGTTCCAGACGTTTTTTTCGACGCTATTTTTGCGACGCTATTTTGACGCACATATATACAAGACGCCTCGCTGAATAACAAATAATAAAAATGATAAATTTTACAATTGAAGATATCAGCATAATTTGCGAACTTGATAGGTGAGATGACAAATGTGTTTACTAGTCTCATGTTCTTTTATTGACCATAATAAATCTTTCAGTCGATATTATGGGTTCCTTGATTTGTCCGATCCAAAAAATTTGGACACAAGGACTCTGCTTCAGCAAACAATTACCAATGTGCAAGACGAAATTGCGAGCTTCCATTCAAAAAATAATAATATGGAGTGTGAGGCAAAAGGAGTGCGTATTAAGCGCGAGCCGCAACCTCAAGTTGATGAGTATATAAAGGAAAACACTGTGTTACCTTCTTATAGTGCACCCCTTAGCGAAGACGTGAAATCACATAAATTGAAATTTCAAACGCCTCTTTCAGAATAGAAGAAGAAAGAGAGCAGTATGCAAATGTGCTCTGCAAGCTTGGTCACTTACATCTGCTTCTCTGTGAATATTCTGAAGGTAAACTAAAAATATATGTACTTACAATCACGCTCAACTGAATCAGTTCAACACATCATACACATATTCTGTCCACTTGGCGATATCATTACAACGGCAAAGAGTATTATACAAAACTGAGAGCAAAACGAAATATTAACAGAATTATGTGAAATTATTCAGTTGAGTGGCAGGTTATAGACCCCTGTGTCCAAAAGGCAATAAAAGGAATTTTTCCTCATCTTTAAAAAATCCAGAAAAGGCCGGAAATTTCTAGTGGTAGAGTTCGGTTCGTTTTAGCTAAAAACTATTAATGGTATTGCAATGCTTTAGCATTTTATATTGGAATGAAAACAGTTTTATCTTCAAAGATCATTGAGTTTAAGTTAAGGGTACTGTATACCTTCAGGTTTCAGTTTTTAAAGGTTTACAAAAAATTAGGGTTGTCGAAATATCGATATCGAATAACTTTTGACGATATTTTTATGAATACTTTTTTTTGGTTTTTGGACAAAAATGAAGGTTTCCTAGGAGCATTCTCTTGGATATTAGTAGTGCCAGTAATACTAGTAATATCCAAGAGAATGCCTTCAGAAAATCTCCCTTTTTGTGGCCGAATCTTTTAAAAATACACACCAAAAATATATTCAACAAGTATTCGATATCGATATTTCGACATCCCTACAAAAAATTCAATTACACAAAAACTCTAAGTGATATTAACAAGCGTTTTTTCTTGCGATAAGTAATCGGTTGAATTAAATTTAGAAAATTTTGAAGTTGCTCCTGCGGTTGTTTTTATATTCCGGATCAAAGTTGGCCAAATATTTAAAACATAAGCCCATGGTTGCAAAAAAATTTTGTTTAGAACTGAACTTGTTCCATTAAAGATACCCTAGTTCACACCAGAATGGTGGGTTTTGAAAATCGGTCAACAGTAACTCTTAAAATTTTTGCAACCATTTTGGAAAAAGTGGTTCCGAGATAATCGCACTTAAAGTTTCGACAACTGTTTTCGATGATATGAAAATAATTTTTGATAGATTTCAAACATTGGCTTGGTGCATTTAAGTGTTAGCTTTTACCGAAAAAAAATGTTCTAATTTATCAAAATCGGTAAAATAGTTCTCAAGAAATTCGGTTCAAAATGCGTCAAGATATGGTAAAAAATGTCCAAAAATTTCCAAGTAAATTTTTTTTTTTTTAAATTGTGAATATTTTGTTACTTCTTTTAAGTTTTATAACTAAAAATAAGAAAAACATGAAAGTTCCAAAATACGAGGGTCGATAAAAAAATTTTTTCATGTTTATTTTTGTAAAAGATATTTTCGGATCCGCTTGAAAGTTTTACAGGGTATTGGTAAGACGCTAATAAAACGTTTAAGCAAATAAAAAAATTTCATACCCTTTAAGCTGTATATACTCATTTCTTTGATATCTCATATGAGAACTAAGAAAATGTTCTAAATATGTGGGATGTAGAAAATAGGTATCTCTCATTTGATTTTTTTGACGGCCAACTCACAATGAACTTAGGTATTTCTTAGCCATATCATATGTGGTATTCAGCAAATGTAAATATCTGTTTAACAAATCCTGAGTTATTGTTTCCGTTGCTGGTAAATTAAAAGTGATATACTAAGTTCGTGCAAATGTAGGTTTGAAGCAGGCAAAAGAAAGCATCTCCGACAGTCTTAAGCAGTCTTGATCAGCATTAATATAAAATTCTATATAGCCATATCTGTCTGCCTGCATGAAAACATAGATCTTATAGACTAAAAGATTGTCCCCACACACAACAGTGAGAGTGAGCTATTTTTCGAGTGTAAATGTCTTGCTCAGTGTGAAACTCGCACAAAATTAAATATCGAAAACTTCAATTTTCTAAATAAAGTCCTGTTCAGTAGTTCAGTGCTCGCCGGAAGTAGTTAATTTGCAAAGAAACTGCAACTTTGTGGGTAGAAAGTGCTGGAAAATAACGCAGGATCAATGCATAAGCGCAGTTCACAGCTAAGAGATCATTGGTATTAAAACCGCAAAGTGCCTAAGAAACTGCTTTTCACCCACCGTGGTGAGTCTTTTTAGAGCCTTTTTGATGATTGAAAATTGATCAAATTCATAAAAAAACGACTCGATAAAGAATCCCTACTAACTCGAAAATGAGTCAAAACTGATCAGAAATCAAGTAAGAGTGTTGCGATCGAGTGCCGCGAGAGCAAAATACTCTGTTCCAAGTAATGTGGTTCCTATAGCTTTGAACTCCTTTTATTTTAAAATTTATTTGAATAAATGGGGAGGCGCACTTGCATAACTTCGCTGTTTTTGCTCGGATCTTATGGTGGTATACAGAATAGACAGATATTTGGCCTTACTGAATACATATTGAGTCACTAGGTTCAAGCTTAAAAATTGTAGATCTGACAGTTTTTCGCGGTAAGAAGAAGGAGGAGGAGGAATTTGCCAAATCTGGAGCCAACTTGATCTGGATACAGTATACACCTACATACATGCAAATATTTGTGGCTCTACCTCTTATAGTCTCTGAGATCAATGCGTTCATACAGAGAGAGAGACAGTTTTTCGCTGCTAAGAGATTTAGAGTAGGAATTTTCCAAATCTAAAACAAACTCAATGTGGGTACAGTATACACCTACATACATGCCAAAAATTGTGGCTCTATCTGTTACAGTCTCTGAGATCGACGCGTACATACAGACGGACAGACAGACAGACGGACATGGTTAAATCGACTCGGCTGTTCATTCTGATCAAGAATAAATATACTTTATGGGGTCGGAGGTGCTTCCTTCTGGCTGTTACATACATTTGCACAACTTCATGATCCCCTTTCTTCCCATTTTTAATGAGAACATGGTATAAACAGGGTATAAACTACTCTTCATGATGAGTTGCAGCTATGGAACCATTTTCTCGCGACAAAACTATCATCTTTGATTAGAAATCGAACGCCTACATTACTATTTTAATTAGTCTGAGGACTAGAAAAAGACTTGAATGTGATTAGAAATTTCATCAATGCCCCCACATAACTACATAACAATGATTTCAATACTCAAAAGCGAAAAATACCATGGATGACAAATGGTTCAAACCGCTTTCCGTGAGTGAAAAATCTTTTAATCGCAGAAAAATACCGAAGTGGATCACAAATAATAATAATGCCAAAGTCACTCTACTCTTAACCAAGCGAAAATCATTTGAGGTTCAATGCGTAAGTAGACCTTCCGCACAGCAGGCCTGCACTCTAACCGCTGGGCCACACCCGACCAATAGAAGGAAGTACAAAATACAAAGTCCAAGCTTATCGGGACTCGCTTAGCTCAGAAGCTGATGTCTGTCATTCCCTTGTTGACCTAGCTGATAAGGTTGATTTTTGTTGTTGTTCTAGGACTGCTTCCAAACTTTAATTTCGTGCCCATTGCTGGAATAAACCATTATCCCCAATCATATCCACCTATTTAATAATCATTACATAACCGATAAAAAAGTTCCTTTTATCTTAATTTAAATTCCTTTTTCTGTTATACTATAACTCTTTAAAACAGATACGTTTTTCTCTTAAGGATTGACGGTCAACAGAAAACATAAAAATAAACACACGGTGAGAAACCAAAATTGCATATGCTTTTGTGTTTTTCTCAGTGAAAAACACTTTGAAAATAAGTGTTGTGAAGTTTATAAGACTTAGGTTTATTTTTCTTTGTAAATTTGTTTTTTTCTAAACCAAACGTACACAGAGCATATTACGTTTATGCAATAGTATTTAACAAGGAGGTGAAATCATTTCCGACCCTATAATTATATATTCTTGACCTGCATCAAAAGCCGTGTCGATATAGCTATGGTAAGAGATAGACGTTTGAAATGTATAAGCAGTGTTGGAAATTACCTAGGTACAATACCTCGGTGCATACCTAGATACATATTTTGTCTACCTTTTACATTACCTAGGTATTTTCAAATTCGAGTACCTTTTACCTTATCTAGGTCTTAATTTTCATTTTTGTAATAAATTTTTTGATTAAATTACAGCCAAGATTTTACCGCTCTGCCACTTTGAAAAAGAAGTTTTAGGAATAGTCTTAAAGTGTACAGTTTTGAAGGCAAAAACCTGAAACATGAGTTGTTAGAAAAGTCTGATTTAAAGTTAATAGAGCTGGATAGTTCTTCTGATGATAAAATTCTTTGCCAGGACCCTTAAGATGTGCTTTACACACTTGGAACTTAGTTGACACGAAAGATGCTGAACAGGCTCTACTAAACACATCATTCAGCCGGTTGTACAATTCTTCCTAAGCTAAAGCAACGGCATTTGGAACGCTGTAAGCAAATCCAGATTAGCAGCAGATGAAGTAGAGGAAATTTGTAAGCTTAAATTGATAGCTCCTTGCGCATATGGAAAAGTTTTCAGTACAGTATTCAAAGTATTTTGAAATTAAAACAAAACTTAAAATGTGTTTGTACAATTTAAAAAGAACATTATTTACAAATACATTTATTACAAATACAAATACAGAAATTGAGGAATGGAAAATTGTTAGACATTTTCGCTAAGGGTATTGATACTTTGCAGGACGGATCCCGTTGTTATTTAGGATTTTTTCTGCCTGCTTCACTTCAAGTAATAAATAAACTTAAAATCTTGAACAATTTGATATATTGTGATCCACTTAAAGAAAACGAGAGCGTAAGTCAAAGTCGGCTTTAACCGACTTCGATATACCCGTTACTCATGAGAAGAAATGTTTAATAGCGATTCTGTGTTCCTGAGGGGACACATTCGAAATAAATTTAAGATTTAAATTTAAACTTGTAAAAATAAAATTGAAATGAAAATACAGCTCCTCCAACGGGGCCAAGCCAAGCTTCTCACAATCTCTTGGCGTGTGTGCTTTAAATTTTTCGCACAAGAGAGAGGGACCTACAGTTTAACGCCGAATCCGAACGGCAAAGTTTGAGAATTTGCTTTTTCATGGTTAGTTACTTCACAGCTGGCGCCAATATCTGGTGAAGGTGGTTATTATTAGATGTTCAGAGGCGGGATCGAACCCACGAACTCCTGCCCAGCAGTGCAGCACACTAACCGATGGGCCACAGACGGCCAACTTGATATCTTCAAAAATGTGGGAGTTATTTAAAAAATTTTATAGTGTGAGCGGGTGTGGGCGTGGCAAAAATTTGAAATAAACTTGATCTGCGTGCAGACAATAGAATTTTGCATGTCAAATTTGGTTGCTTTAGCTGTTCTAATCTCTGAGATCTGGGTGTTCATACAGACAGACGGACAAGGCTATATCGACTCGTCTGTTGATGGTTTATATGGTCGGGAATGATTCCTTCTGCCTGTTACATACATTTGCACGACTTTAGTATACCTTTTACTCTTAGTAACGGGTATAAAAAGAGTGTGTGTCATGGGACACCCAGTACGAGTAAATTCGATTTAAGTAATGGCACACATTCGCTTTCTGTATAAATAAATGTTAAATAATAAAACAAGAGGTCACTGTTGGGTCACTGTCAAGTCACTGTTAGGACACTGTAAATTCACTGTCAAGTCACTGTTAGGCACTGTTAAGACACAGTTGTCACTGTTAAGTCAATTTCAAGTCAATGTCAACCCACTATTAAGTCACTGTTAAACAAACAACATTATGGTTGATAGCACAGAATTTAAAACTTGACCTTAGGGGTACTGTATACCTTCAGATATTTTTTTGTTATTTTTTATTTGCTTAAACGAACTTATAAACACCCTGTACAACTTTTAAGCAGATCCGAAAACATGTTTTAAAAAAATAAACAAAAATAATTCTTTTTCCCGACCCTCTTATATTTGAAACATTTTTTATCGATTTTTAAAACTTTCATGTTTTTTCTTATTTTTAGTTAAAAAACTTAAAAAAAAATAATAAAATCATCACATCATCATTTTTTGTTATCCCCCGTCGTGAAGTACCATGTAAATTTGATTCTTAAACTAAGGGACGTTTTCTCATGTTGCTGTTTTTGCAAATCTAGGTGGATTTGCTGTATTTGCTTTGCTCATGTTCATGGATAGCCATCTAGATGGTTTTAGTTGCCATCAACTCCATTCTCATGTATTTCAAAACCATGTACATGCTTAACCAAATTATGTATTTTTATGCATGCACGCATATGGTCACATTGAAAAAATCTTAAAATAAAAAACAACTGCTGCTGAAAACAGTTAAGTCTGTATTGATTAAAAGTAAACCCAAAATGAACAATATTGGATGTGGCTTTTGTACGCAAGACACCTGCAGACATAGCCAAAGAGACAGATCCGCATTTTGATTCCCCTAGTTCATTGCTTAAGCTAAGTTCACACAGGCAGATAATTTAGCCAAATTTTGATTAAAATAGAGATGATTGAAAATTTTACAGGATTTAAAACAAAAGCTATAGTTTCATACGCAAATAATTTGATCAAATATGCCCGGAAAGTTACACAATTTGGCCTTTATGGCCAAATTTTGATCAATATTTGTCAAAATTATTTGCCTGGGTGAACTTAGCTTTAGACCTATTCCTTAAACTCCCATCATAATAAAAAGTCGTTCAAACGGAGCAAAACGGACCATAGACATTTCTAATACCACTTAAACGGTAAAACTGAAATTGCTCATTTTTTAGATAAATGCTAATAACTTCTACAATTTCCAACTGATTTCGATGTATGAACACTTTTTGAATTTGTTATACATTACGTTACATCATCCAACCGATGATGAGAAGAAATTTTAAATAATTTATTTCTTGGTGAAAATAACGGTGTAATTTGCGGTTTTTTTTTCCAAATTTTCGATAAAAATGAAACAAAATTCTCGATATCTTTGTAATTAGTAGCTACACCACAAATTTGACAATAAAACGATCTACAATCGATTGTGAGATAATTTTATAAGCTTTAATTTGGTGTTCACAAATTGTTCATAAGTTATTTCATAATTAAGATATTTGAAATTAAGTGAGAGGTCCTTTTTGAAAAATACGTGATTTTACATAAGGAGTGACATCAAATTGTAGAGGATGAAAAATCGTGTTAACTTGTGTTATTAATTGAGGGCTCTGCGAAATATGGCACTAAAAATAAAATGAAATAAGTCCCCAACAATTTATATAGAAAACAAAAACCACCCTGTTTGATAAAATTTGGGGCGAAATTTCCTTTGTAGAGGCATTATTTCCTTAATAAAATTTTAAAATGAAATAAGTCCTCAAAAGAAGAAATGAATTAAGAAAGAAAAACTAATTTTTAGGCCCCTATTAAATTTTAATTAGGAAATAAGACGCCAATTTTTAATATGATTTTTTGGGTTCTTGTTTAATTACTGTTCTCATTAAAAATGGGAAAAAGGGGATCATGAAATTGTGCAAATGTATGTAACAGCCAGAAGGAAGCACCTCCGACTCCATAAAGTATAAATATTCTTGAACAGCATCAACAGCCGAGTCGATTTAGCCATGTCCGTCTGTCTGTCTGTATGAATGCGTCGATCTCAGAGATTGTAACAGATAGAGCCACAATTTTTGGCATGTATGTACGTGTATACTGTACCCACATCGAGTTTGTTTCAAATTTGGAAAATTCCTCCTCATCCATCTTTTAGCAGCGAAAAACCGTTCTCTCTCTGTATGAACGCGTTTATCTCAGAGACTATAAGAGGTAAAGCCACAAATTTTTTCATGTACAGGGTTGTCCACATTCGACGGACCCATCTGGCAACGCCATAACTTTTGACAGAGATGTCAGATCGCTTAATGACATACCGCGTTTGAAGCGTCAGTCCAAGCAGATTTTAACCATGGAACAATGCACGCCACGCGAGCGCTCTGAAATAGTTGAAATTTACATTCAACAGAACAAGTCAATTGTGAAAACTCAACGTGCTTTTAAAAAATTAAAAAATGTGACCGAAATGTGTGAAATGGGACCGTAAATAAGCAAAATTGCCGTATTTACGCCACTGAAAATCCTCAGGAGATTCAAGAAGTGCCTCTTCATGACGAAAAAGTCACAGTTTGGTGCGGCGTTAGTGCGAAAACGGTCATTGGGCCGTTTTTCTTCCAAAATGAAAATGGCCATGCTGTTACCATCAACCAGGAGCGTTATCGCGACATGATGACCAATTTTGTGATGCCAATTATTCGTCGAAAGCGTATGAGGCAGTTCTGGTTTCAACAAGACAGCGCTCCACCGCACACAAGTCGCATAACAATCGATTTTCTGAAGAAATTGTTTCCGGGCCGTTTGATGTCGAAAAGTGGTGATTTGCACTGGCCACCGCGTTCGCCCGATTTGACGCCGCCTGACTTCTTCTTGTGGGGATATTTGAAGTCAAAGGTTTACGTTAACAATCCAAGGACCGTAGAAGAGCTCAAGGACAACATTCGTGAAGAAATAGCCGCTATTCCGGCCGAAATGTTGGCGAAATCGATGGAAAATGCTGCAAAAAGGGCACAATAGGCCATCAACGCCAGAGGCGGCCATTTGAGAGATATCATATTCAAAAATTGATGTAAACAAATCTACTTGGAACAAATTAAATGATTAAGATTGCCAACCGCCAAATTTTTTTTTTTCTTTGTTTTTAAAGGTTAGTACTCAGACTAAATCGTCCGCTAGAATTGACAACTTATCCGATGGGTTACCCGGGACGATGGTGTGACTGTTCTTGCCAAAATACCACCCTTCTCATACAGTGTAAACGGTCTTACTTCTGATTTGTTGCTTTGATTTTTTATTGTTTTTGCAAATTTTAGGGATTTGTGAGGATATTGGAAGTGAGTCGCAAAATCTTACTATTGGTTTCAATTTGAACGACGATTTTTGTCGAACTTTTGTGCTGATATTCGACGGTGGGTGCGAAAAAACAAACAATTTTTCTACTCCACCCCACGGAATTGAGCTGTTTGCCTGTCAAGTTAGCGGCACTACGAGATTTCCGATGGGGAACGGAAATTTTAGTTTGTCTGGTTCCACCGAGCGTGGGGTGTCGATTTTGTTTGAGTTGACACCCAGCTAAATCGTTTAGTTTGTCTGAGTACTAAGCTTAAAAAAAAAACATGGGTCCGTCGAATATGGGCAACCCTGTATGTAGGTGTATACTGTACCCAGATCAAGTTGGCTCCAGATTTGGCAAATTCCTCCTCCTCCTTCTTCTTACCGCGAAAAACTGTCAGATCTACAATTTTTAAGCTTGAACCTAGTGACTCAATATGTATTCAGTAAGGCCCAATATCTGTCTATTCTGTATACCACCATAAGATCCGAGCAAAAACATCGAAGATATGCAAGTGCGCCTCCCCATTTATTCAAATAAATTTTAAAATAAAAGGAGTTCAAAGCTATAGGAACCACATTACTTGGAACAGGGTATTTTGCTGTCGTGGCACTCGACCGCAACACTCTTAATTGTTTTTCTTATATTTTCTAAATACAAAAATCGCATGATTTTGTGTATCAAATTTTCATTATTTAATTGAAATAATTGATTCAATTTTAGCGCCGCTTGCGAAAATTTGAGACAAAAAATATGCGAGATTTTTGTATTATAAACTCCTTACCACGCGCTTTCAAAAAATATTAATTTCAGTTTGAGTAAAGGCATTTATATTGGCCTAAATCTTTTTTACTTGTATAACCGTAATCGAAATCGGACGAGTTAGACACCGCAATCGATTCGTTGACAAAATTTATTGAAAACATTTTATGAATACAGTCTGGTGAAATGTGGATTTCAATAAATTTTTGAAATATAGCTTGATGATAAAAATGAACACGCAGTTTATAAATTTTAGAATTCATGTTGAACAAAAATTGTTTGAAAATTATGCAAAAATGAAGTGCAGTTGAATTCTATTCCAAAATTGTAATACCATCCAAAGAAGAGTTTTTGTTTTCGCATTTGAAATGTACACCCCAAAACCTCCACAAACATTTTTTCTCGGTTAGAGCGGACTTTAACTTACGCTCTCTTTTTTATACTCTGTACCGAAGGTACATAGAGAATTTTTATACTCTGTACCGAAGGTACATAGAGTATAATAAGTTTGTGCAAAAGTATGTAACAGGGAGAAGGAATCACTTCCGACCCTATAAAGTATATATATTCTTGATCAGCATCAACAGCCGAGTCGATATAGCCATGTCCGTCTGTCCGTCCGTATGAACAAACAGATCTCAGAGATGGTAAGAGATAGAGGTTTGACATGTATGGGACAAATGTTTCTTATACTTGCAGGCAGATCAAGTTTATTTTCAATTTTTGCCACGCCCCCTCCCGCCCCCGCAATTTTGAAAAAAACGTCATATCTCCCACAGTTTTGTAGATAGATGATTTGTACCCTCTAGAGATAGTTAGTCATTAGCAATATGTATCAATTTGCCGAAGAAATGATAAAGATCGGATGAGCGGTTCTCAAGTTATGAGCAAATAAGTGAATCACCCCCTCCACCCCCCTCCCACCCATGCACAACCAACGCACAATCTTAGATAGAGAGAGAGAGAGAGAGAGGGGGAGAGAAAGAAACTCAGAGATGAGCGCAGCAGCAGCTCTGCATTTATCTCTTACTCTAGGTACAGAGTATAAATATAGTCGGGCTTGACCGACTTTCTCACTTGTTTATTTATGAAATAAAAGATTTTATGGAAAAAAATTAAATCTTACCCAAGTGCCAGTTCGCGCATTTTGCTTAGCGGTGAAATTTTTCCAAAATCCGTCTTAGTGATCACATTCAACACTATCGGAAACTCCTATCCATTTAAGGTAAAACAGCAAAAATCGGCTTTTGGGCGGTGATAGGAAAAATCCAAGTACATATAAGGAATAGCTATACTCGAACTGCTCTACAGCGTATGCTAGGTCATTTCGAAAGTATATTTTTGCTGTTGTGTGTTATCAATTTTGGGTTCTGGTTTTATAGTAGTTATTAAATACTGTGGTTTCTGATTTATTACAAATTTATCGTTCCAGCTTTATCAGCATACCAAAAATATTTGAATTTTTGTGTTAACTATTGGACAAATCATGCTTTTCTATATGGAATCGGAATTGTTTACTTTAAGCTTCGATGCTTTAAGTGGTAAGTTTTTTGTTTGATTTATTAACGTTATGTTTAACATCTCTTCCTAATTGAAACTAACTGATAAGCTTACCACTGTCGAGTAAAGCGTGTCACGTTAATCAAGCTTCTATTACACTGGCCAACAGCCATTTTGGTCCAGCCTAATTGATGACAAATTCTGATTCAGTTTTGTGCACTGATTCCAAAACTGGTCTCGGTTTTTCTCCATCAGCTCTTGTTTTCAAGATATCGCGGAAAAACCATTTTGCTGTTTTTTTGGCTTTTAAAAAATTATGGAGGTTACACCGAGCAACAATATCTGTATTTATGAGCTCTATGCGACAGTATACATTCTAAGGTCGCCTAAAAAAATCAATGGAGCATCATCAGCAAACCCAAAAGCGCCTAAATTGGCCTTTGAAGAGAAATTTTCATCAAATTATAGCAAATTTTTCAAACTTAATCGCCGTGTACCAGCCATTTAGGGTGGTTGAATTTTAATTAAAACCACTTTAGCATGTAGCCCAATGGTTCTTCTAATTTCACAAATTATTTTGCATATAAATCTTGTCGATGGACAAAGTTACAGGCGGTTAATCCCGAAAAAATGAATTAAATTTTATGGCAGGGTTTACTAGATTGATACACAAAAAGTGTATAGGAAATATTAAAAGACTACTTGATCTAACATAGACCTTACATTAATTGTCATGCAAATGTACAATAACATTCAATCAGTACTAGATTAAAACAATTTGCCACAAAATTCATATTTGCTTAATATCAAACAACCTCTTAAGAAACATTAAAATTTTATGAATTGAGTCCACTGTCAAAAAAATGTCATGGCTGGTACACGGCGATTAAGTTTGAAAAATTTGCTATAATTTGATGAAAATTGCTCTTCAAAGGCCAATTTAGGCGCTTTTGGGTTTGCTGATGATGCTCCATTGATTTTTTTTAGGCGACCTTAGAATGTATACTGTCGCATAGAGCTCATAAATACAGATATTGTTGCTCGGTGTAACCTCCATAATTTTTTAAAAGCCAAAAAACAGCAAAATGGTTTTTCCGCGATATCTTGAAAACAAGAGCTGATGGAGAAAAACCGAGACCAGTTTTGGAATCAGTGCACAAAACTGGATCAGAATTATATACAAATAGGGCTGGACCTCACAAAAGTGGTAATTTTGTTGGCCTGTGTTATCAATTGAGTGGTAGTAGGTTATTTATTTTTGTATTTTCAAATTTTAGTATTTTCAATAGACTTGTTTACAATCCAACGAATAAAAAATAAATAAATAACGAGAAATGCAAAGCTAACTTCGTCTGTGCCGAAGTTCTGATACACTTGAAAAAGCAGATCAGCTTAAAAATATTTAATATTACCCATGACCTTGTTTGAGAGCGGTAATATTAAGAACAAAACAGTTTTTCTTACTAAAACACATTTTCCGACCAAACACTTCTATGGCAGCTACAAGAAGTAGTCATCCGATCCGGTCAATTACGACATATTAGCAGCGTGCAGTCAAAAGAAGACTCCGTGCAATGATTCAGCACGATAGCTTCAAAACTGAGGGACTAGTTCGTAGAAACAGACAGACGGACGGACAAAGCTTAATCGACTCAGCTCGTCATGCTGATCAAGAATATATATACTATATGTGTTTGGAGATGATTCCTTCTATGCGTTACAAACTTCTGGGCAAAATTATAATACACTTTTCAAGTGTATAAAAATTATACATGTAGCTATGACGTGTAGTCGTCAGCTTTCTTTAGAAAAAAAATTTGCAAGTTTATATTATTTAATAAACATTCGATAAAAAATATTTCGCTATAATACTACTATAATCTTACAATTAAATAATGATTTTCTAATCCTCTACAATTTGATGTCATTCCTTTTGTAAAATCGCACTCTGAATCAATTTGGAGCAAAAAACCTGAGTAGGACAGTTTTCGAGATAATCACGAAAAGGTCTTCTCACTTAATTACAAATATCTCAATTATGAAATAATTTATGAATAAGTTTTATACACAAAATAAAAGCTAATATTTTTTATTGTTTATTTAAATTATCTTTCCATCATTCATCCATTATTTGATTGTCAAATGTGTAGTTTAGATGCTAATTAGCTAATTACAAAGATATCCTTCAATTTGTGTAATTTTAATCAAAAAGAGAAGAGAATTTTTTAACAAGTTTCTTCTCTTTGATGATGTAACCTAATATATAACAAATTAAAAAAGTGTTCATTTATCGAAATCTGTTGCAAATTGTAGAAGTTACTAGCAGTTTTACCGTTCAAGTGGTATTAAAAATGGCTATGGTCCGTTTTGTTCCGTCGTTTGTAAGCAATCCAACAAAAGTCACCCATTATGGGCTCATTTCAAAATCAACGGTAGCGGCGTACCATACTCTTCATATCCTGATGAATTCGTTCACCATGCTCATCACTCTCATCGTCGAGGTTTTCAGGGAAGAAATCCAAATAAGAATCCAAAAAATAAATTTCCAACGACATTTTTACTCCTGTTTGTAATAGGACTTCTGAAATTTCCAAGAAATGAAGTGACAAGACAACGGACAAAATTCCATACGTCTCCCCATCCTTGGACAACATTAAATTGAATTGGAAGTCCTCCAAAAGGTTTTTACTTGCTGCCCCACAAACACACCCACTTTGATCTTTGCCTCGTATAGGTAAGGGAACACGTTCTTGAGATATGCAAATGCATCACCGTCTTTTTATAGAACCGGCGCTTTAAAGCGCTGTAGTAAGAGCACTAGGAAGCGCTACACTGTCACTGCGGAAAAATCGCTTTCAAGTAGGGTTTTCGAAAATATTATCGATATATCGAATTATCGATATTTTTGCCAAAAATGAAGAATATCATTATCGAATATTTTTCGGAGGCGATATATCGGATATCGAATATTTTTTGGTGATATTTTTCGGGGATATTTTAGTTTTGTCCTTTGGTCACCCTGTTACGAATAACTCTTTATTGTGATCTGGTCATGTAGAGCAAAATATTTAAAAGTTATTTTATTATATTTAAGTTGATGCACAGAAAACGCAGTGCAATAAAAAACAAGGATCAGTAAAAACTCCACAAATATAAGAGCAAATATTACCTAAATCCAACAAATTACCATATGTCGTATAACTTAGATACACTTTTGCACACATGACAACATGAAAACGCGAGATGCAATCAGAGTTTAGAATATCAGATTTTAAGCAGAATTCATTAAGCTTTCATTCTACATACTTGATTTCGTTGTATTATGGTTTCCCATTCTCCTACGATGGTCGAAACTAAAATCTTTTGTTAATATCTGTACTTATTCCCAAACGATGATGGTAGCTCCGGCATGGAGTAAGAGTCGTTGGGGCCAGTACATGTAGGCACAGGTCACTAATGATTTGGTAGAGATACCAATGAAACAGCTGTATGACCAACTAGCCTCCTTTGTGGTGTGTTGTGTTTCTGCTTTTTGATCTTATCTTTTATTAATTTAACAATAAATCTATATTTTTACGCAGTCAGATTGTTCTTATTACGCGTCAAATGACGCCTTAATTACCTCAATAGACCTGTTTAATGTTAAGATCCGGCCTTTTATTGAAAATATCGAAAATATCGATAATATCGATGTTTTTGACACCAAACTATTTATAACGAAATGATACTTTTTCAATATCGCCAAAAATATCGATATAGATATTTTTGAAATATTCGACAACCCTACTTTCAAGTGCTCTGATCTTACTGTACAAAGAGCACTAGGAAGCGCTCCGCTCCCAAAGTAAAAAGTGCTCTAAAAAGCGCTTCATGTCATACAAAATATAAAGAAGAATGTCGATTATGGTGAGGGTAGTGATGGAGGATGGGTTGTGGTAGGGGGTATAGGAAGGGGATGGGACGGGTGAAGGGTGGGGAAAGGGGTGGTGGAAAGCAAGGAGAAAATATAATGGGAAGGGGAAGGGATGATGTGGGAAGGTAAATCGAGGGGGAAGGGGAGAAGTTTAAGGGGATGGGGGAAGGGTTGAAGGGAGGGCATAGTATTCTTTCTGATAAGCGCAAGACTTAAAATCAGAGCAAGCAAAGAAACGAAAAGTTTAACGAACCGTTCGCGAAAGCTGGGACACTATTCATATGTTTTGTAGCTGTTACTATAGGCAGGGAAAACGAAACCACTAACTTTATATTGCCGAAGAGCGCAAACAAAACGATTGGAATATTGTTCTCCCGACAGCTGCACTGCCTTGGAACGTATCGGAACGAAACGTATACTAAGAAATCGCTTGCGGAATGATCGGCTTTTAGTTCTACTTCAGCTGCTGAATTAAAGAAATAAAATAAAAGCAAACGAAAACCACAAAGCTGAGAGAAACAAAGAAGTAAGCAACAGAAAAAAAAACAACTAAGTGTATACAAATTGAGCAGCAAACGTTTCCGAACTATTCGCGCTCTTTGCATACATTTTCTCGATTTTGTTAGTATTTCGCTCTGTGCAAAGAAAGAAACGAAACGATTCAGAAACGTTTCGTTTCTTTTCGTTAGTTTGCCCGCTCTGCTTAAAATCATAAACACAAATGCCAGCGTCGTAGCCCTTTCGTCTACTCAAGGCTCGCGTGACGGCATCAGCAAGTCTCAGTTAATAACACAGATAATTTTTAATTAGGTTCGACATTAAACAAAATATTTTTTATATTTAAATTTAGTAAATAGTAAATTTAAAGTTGTCCAAAATCTAAATGTTTGTTAATGGAATAATAGGATACATAATCAAGTTTCAAAATATGTAAGCAATATTGTTCTACGGTGGTTTGTTTGTTCTTGGCAGAGGCATACTTACACCTACCTCTTGCTTTTATTAATCCTTGAAAAAAAAGTGTTTTTTATTGGTCAAAAAAATGGGAAAAAAGTAGTTTCAGTATTTTGCGCTTAGCAAAACTTAAAAAGTGTATAGATTTCTTTAATTTAAGGTACTCATCATATTTGTAAGATGTCTAATATATATTAACGAGAGCGTAAGTTAAAGTCGGCTCTAATCGACTTCGATATACCCATTAATCATGAAAAGTTATGTTTAACAGCGCTCCTGCATTCCTGGCAGTGAACATCCGTAAAATATGCAACATTTTTTACCTCCGCAATTTATTATCCGATCTTGATGAAAATTTCAGGGATTATAGGTTACAGTTCTACAAATTGAGACCTTTTTGTGAGTATCCAGAGAATCTTTAACTAATTCCTGCGCGCCTACTCATGCTGATTACGAGTTGGTATGTCAAAGCCATATCTTAGTTTCCGTTTCCAAGATATTCGCGAAAAACTAAGTTTCCGACTTCTTGCCGTTCTAGAAATTTTGTAGACCACACGAAGCATTAATAGCTGATTTTATAAAGCTTATAGGATAGTACACATATCAATGCGACTGAGAAAACTCAAACACACCATGTAAGTATTGCCCATGGTTTCGAAATTGGTCTTCAAAGTCAAATTTTACTTGATTTATAGCAGTTTTATCAACCTAAACCATTTGCTATAAGCCATTCTATTTGTCGGACATTTAGTGGCGCCATATCATCATATAGTTCAACATATGCTCTAATTATGGTAATTTTTTTTTTTTGCAATTTTGTCAGGACCGCAGGCAAAGTTACAGCCTGTTATATGCGAAAATCAAGATTTAAATTTATGGGAGGAGTACTAGATTCCCACCCCAAACGTTAATAGAAGTTTTAAAAAGACAACTTCATATAGCATTGGCTCAACAAAATATTTATTGAAATCTAAAATAACAACATTCATGGAATGCTACGTTAATGTTTACGGATAGTAGAACTATGGCCGAGTTATAAAAAGGCTACTTGTATAACAGATATCAGTAGGAATACCTTCTCTTTATAGAATTTTCATTTGTTTTTTTTTAACTTGGTAATTGGATTGGAACGCAAAAGCGAGGCGGCAAGAGGGGGAGACCACCACTAAGATGCGAAGACCAGGTGCGGGAAGACGTTACCAAGCTTGGTGTGACCAACTGGTGCCAGCTTGCACAGAACAGAAGCGACTGGAGAGCATTAATTGCAGAGGCCGAGACCGTCAAACGGTGTGAATAAAGATGAAGCCCGCAAACGGTTAAGGGACCACGATTTAAAGATATGGAACTAGAACGTTGACACCATCAACAGGGAAGCTTCTGATATCCTGTTAGGGAATGCCCTCGAGAGATATTCTTACGTTACTATCAAAAGAATTACTGTTGCCAACTTATGTTTCTACGGGCTCAGTAGGGAGTTAACGAGCCGTCTCTCGAAAACCAATATTGCATTATAAAAGTCGCTTATCATCCCAGACCTACAATATAGCTCAGAAGTAAGGACATTAACAGCAGCGGATGAGCCAGCTATAAAACATATATCGGCGAATAAAACAGCAGCGCCTGCGCTGGAAAGGACATGCTACCAGTAAGAATGAACAAGCTCCAGTAAAACATGTGTACAAACGGAAAGCGAAAGACTTTGGGAGACCAAAACTGAGATGGGAAGACCAGGTGCGGAAAGACAAAGCCAATTCTGCTTTGGTGCCAGCTAGCATGAAACAAAAACGACTGGCGGGCATTAATAGCAGCGGCGGAGACCGTTAAGCAGTTGTGTTTTACATGTGTTTCCAGTAAAACAAGTGTACAAACGGAAAGCGAAAGACTTTGGGAGACCAAAACTGAGATGGGAAGACCAGGTGCGGAAAGACAAAGCCAATTCTGCTTTGGTGCCAGCTAGCATGAAACAAAAACGACTGGCGGGCATTAATAGCAGCGGCGGAGACCGTTAAGCAGTTGTGTTTTACATGCTGCGCCAAAGCGAAAGAATTAGAAGATTATCGCAAATGTTAACGTAGCTTTCCATTAATGTTGTTATTTAACATTTCAAACCTCTATCTCTTACTGAGATCTCTTTGTTCATACGAACAGACTGACGGACATGCTGATCAAGAATATATGTAATTTATAGGGTCGGAAATGATTCCTTCTCCGATACATACTTTTGCACAAAATTACAGAATATACAGAGTATAAATACGTGGAAGAGCAAAAGTTTTTGTAAAAAAGCTAAGAACCAAATTTCTTAGGACTCAAAATTGGAACAGGCCAAGTTTTGAATTTGATACCTCTACCAGGAATCAAACCTGCTACAATAATACTAATTTCCATCATAAAGTTAAATATCGTTTGTTATTTCCATTAAAGCGTTTGATGGCGAAAAGCGTTAATCTAAAGATAAATATAGGCATATTTATAAGGAAAATCAACTTAAGCAATTCCAGCCAGAACAAGAATTTCCCACACTTGATTTATCAGACGTCAGAGGCAATATCGATTAAACTTTACTATAAGATATATTATTACTAAATCTTAACTAAAATTCCATCATATTGAACTAAATTTTAGTTCTTTAAACCAGGGTTGTAAACCGGTTCGGAGTTGAACCGCTCCAGAGTCGAAGACTCCGGGATTTTTGGGAAGTCGAATCGAACCTGAACCGGAGCAGAAAATAAATTGTATGTCCGAACCTAAACCTGAACCGGAGCGAAAAAAAGTTGAAAAGCGTTAGGTTCAAAAACAAAATTACTTCAATAATAATTACAAATTATAATACACTTTTCAAGTGTATAAAAACGCAGCGCGCTATGATAATTCACAGCTCAAAATTGTAAACATTTTTACCACCAACAATTATTATTAAACAAATTAAATTATAATATTATTTCGAAATAAAATCGTCCAAACTATATTTCCCGAGTTGCCATCACCTCAAAATTACATGCGAAATTAACTCGTTTTTGTGTAAAATTATCACTTTTTAATGGACTGACGATTCTTTGACCAACAATAGACGACTATCGATTGAGAAATGCCTATCGAACTGCTCGGAGCATCCGCAATGTAAAATTCAAAACACGAATTTTTAATTTTTCTAAGAAACCGAAAGTGTTAAATCTTAATTTTAAAATGACTAAACTTAAGTCACTAAAGCATTATGATTTAACTTCATTTCGTGGGTAGCTTTTATTTTTTATGCCAAATTTGCAATATACTTTTAATTTCACTAGCCATAAGGCAAAACGCTTGAATCCGAAAAAGTCTTTCGTTTTAATTTCACCAAAACAGGAATCAATTCCACATTCCAAAAACATTTGTGGAAGTGGAATTGAGAACAAGGCCGATTACCTTTTTTCTAGATGCTATAAATGTATATTTTGATATTTTTCTATATAAATACGTAATTGCAAACATACAGGTTCTTGTATTGATGTTTTTAGGTTTGAACGTACATATTTGAAAAGTTCTTAGAAAAACGATCTCATACTTAAGCTTCAATCCCAACTCGTACATATTTTTTTTTTGATCTAACAAAGTTAATTTGTTGTCCTTAGATAAAAAACTGCTTGCAAAGAGACAAATTGCTGAATTGAATAATCGTCAAAAAGAACTAATTATTAAAATCATTAATGGTTTTTCCCCAAATTCATATTCTTATATACATAAATTGGAATTTTTAGCTTAGGATCTTGAAAGTAAAGAATTCTGAAAAATACAAAGTCAACGATTTCTTAGCTTCTTTTGCAGGAATTCAATGATTGCCTAACAATTCTAAGGTCTCAAAGTTTTGGGTAAACTATCATTGTAAAGAACTTAAAAAGTCGCATATGGGCATTTCCAAAAAAAGGTCCACCAGGGCCAAAAAAGTTAAAGTGGTTAAAAACACTATACTTGATCGAATTTTCATAGGGAAACAATAAAATCAAACTAATGTTAGCTAATCTTACATTAACTGATAACCCAATTGGATATATTCGGTTTCACGGCCGCGGTAGCGTGATTTTACTCATTTTGACATTAAATTTGCTTATTTTTTTTGGAAAAAAGTGACTATAGATTATATGTACTTTCGCTATCTAAAATCTTTCTGATGGTAAAAAGGGCTATACAAAAATGCATAAGAAACCATGAGAAACTATGCCAATGCAATAAACTGTAAGTTTTTGCTTCGCATTATAGCAGAAACTACATAAATATGATGATGGAAAAAATGTCACGTTCGACATGTCACGTATCGACAGAGATAAATATTTTTTTACAAAAAATGTACTCAAGATTTTTAAATCAAATAATATACATTTCAAAGAACTATTGATTCATAAGATATTAAAACTATTTGGGTTTAGTTATTGAGTTAGGTTTCGCTAAACTTTGTCTTTATATAGCTGCTCGCGAAAACCACTTCTGTTTTTGTCACGTTCGAATAGCTTCCCATTTTGTCATTATTTTGGAAACCGAATTTCATTTGATACAAACTTTAACACTAATTAAAGTGCTTGCTAAGAGCTATATTATACAGTAAAAAACGAATTAAAAATTTGATTTATTTTGACTTTTTTTCATTTTCAAAGTGTACGACGGTCACGGTTCGACAGAATGGAAATGCCCATATGTTAAATTTCGAATTTTGTCAAATTTTTTTCGGTCACTTAAATTTGTTTATCCATAAACTAGTTAAACAAAGCTCGAATATTATATTCAAAATAACTCTAATTGCATAAGATTGTTCCGATTTATATTTATTTTTTTGAATTAGCAAAAAACAAAATTATTCCTGAACCCCGGTTCGAACCCGAACCCAGGTTCACCGACCTTCTGAACCCGCTCCGTGAACCCGAACCCGAAAAGTTTCGCGGTTTCGAAACCCGGAGTGAACCTCTTCCGATTTTAGAGGGGCTTGAAGCCCTGCTTTAAACTTTATATATCTCCTGTTGTTTTGAAATGCAATCAATCGAATGGAAATATCTTTATTAAATAGCACAGCCTTAAAGATATCGTTATGTTATCAAAGCAAATTTTGAGTTTAAGGCCTATACTCAGATGAGATAAATTTTTTGTTTTCAAATGAATAGAAACAATTTCATACAAATAAGATGCCTTTTCAAACGTATTCAGATTTGAAAGCTGTACAAAATTGTTTCTATTCTCGAATCGGCGAGACTAAAGTCGGACGTCTCAGAAATTCGTGATTGATTTCAGTATTTCGTCTTGAATCTAAGAATATTCCGTCTTACCGTACTTTTGACATCAATACTGCCTGATATCAAGCACGATCGGCTTGGTTTTTTTCTCTGATTGAGCTTGAACTACTGTTTAACTGAGGAATGCGTTGGCTATTTATTTAAAAAAAATATTTGGTAAATTTACCAAATCTTCCACTGTGCAGAACAAAATAAATATAAATAAATGACGCAGAAGTGTTGTAAAATAACTCCTTTTTTATGGAGCTATATTTACAAGGAGAGTTGAGCACTACAATTGAGCGCTTTCGTGGAGCAGTATGTACAAGTAGAGTTAAGCGCTCCAGTGAAGCGCTTTGTAGTGCTAGTAGATGAAAAAATTTGCTGGGACTATGCAATCATTTGAACGACCATTCTATTCGAAAGTAATGCTCGTGGCGTGCTAGACTGTCCCATTTCCACAAAGAACACATTTGTTTGGTATATCCTTGCTGCAATCCTTAAACTATTGCAACAACTTAGAGGTCTGCGCAAATTTTCCAGCCATGTTTCTTGTACTTGATCATATCAAGCAATATGACCGTTGATTCTTATAATTCTTTTATATTAACGGCATGCGCTAGCAGTATCAAAGGATTGATGTTTACCTTGTGCAACAATACCGCATTTAGCTGAACTTGCAACCGCCGTTAAACAAACGCCAATCGACTGGATCATATGGCTCGTTAAACTCCTCAAATAAACCACACACATCATTGCAATAACAAATGCTATTTTTTTTAAGTAATACAGGGTCTGTCCGGAAAATAATAGGACCGGTTTTCTTCCGCCGCGACTGTACTTCGGAGCGTGACGTTTGATATGATCAAGTAGGCTTACCCAGATGTTGCTTTAGCAAGAAGTGATGTGTTTCGGTGGCACCAGACCTTTTTGGAGGGCCTTAAGAGGTCGTCGATCAAGACCATGCTTTAAGACCTTCGACTTCGACAAACACCGGCAAAGTTTTGAACTCAGGCCGTCGAATAAGTATTCATTTCTTTGCACAGATGTTAAATTCATGACATTGTGGCGGATCATTTGAGCATGCGCAAGGTGTGCGCGAAGATGGTCATAAGAGTGAATCTGAAAAGTGACTTTTTGTGAACAGCTACCCGACCAAGGCCGGCATCCCAACGCTTCCACAGTCGCCCTACAGCCCTCCTCGTTTGAAAAGGCCGATGAAAGGCAAGCATTTTGAGACGACAGATGGGATCACAGCAGCAGGCACCGCGGATCTCAAGGCTATTACGAAGAATGCCTTCCGTGACTCCTTCAATGCTTGGAAATCGTTCTGGCAGCGCTGCATCGACGCAGAAGGAGCCTATTTGGAAAGTTTTTAAAGAACTGTAACGATTGGCTCAATATTTCAATATTTTTTTAGTGAATAACTTTGTTGTTTTTGATCGGATCATGATCGGACTTTAAAATTGGGGCTCTGACAGTTATATGCGGTGTAAGGGGGGAGGGGGCAAATTTTTCAAATCTGAAACAAACTCGATCAAAATTTTTTGGTCTCTATCTCTTATAGTCTCTGAGATCGACATGGCTAAATCGACTTGGCTGTTGTTTCCTTCTACCTGTTACATACATCATACTTCATGATCCCCTTTTACTCATTTTCAATGGGTACAGGGTATAAAAAAGGGAAATTTTTCGGCGAGAGATTTAGCCTTATTATACCCTTGGAGAGGGTATGTATATTGAAATTGTCCGGATGTTTGTAACGCACAGAAGGAAGCATCTCCGACCACATAAAGTATATATATTCTTGATCAGCATGACGAGCTGAGTTGATATAGCCATGTCCGTCTGTCCGTCCGTCCGTCTGTTTCTATGCTATCTCCTCCGTCAGTTTTAAAGCTATCGTAACCAAACTTTGCACAAAGTCTTTTGGTACAAATGCGCTGCACATTTGTCGGAACTGGCCTGATCGGATGACTATAGCATATAGCTGCCATAGGAACAATCGGTTGAAAAAGTAGTTCTAGTGAGAAAAACTTTTTTGTTTTCCATGCTATCGCTACCAAACCTCGTAATTATAAGTTTTTTATACTTTCACATAGTTTCAGCAAGTTTTATGCAAATCGGGCAACTATATAGTATAGCTGCCATACAAAAGATAGATCTGAAAAAATGTTGTAGTATGAAAAACATTTTTGTTTTCACTGCTATCGCTCCCAAACTCGTTACTGATCAACACATATTTCTGTCAAGTCTGATCCAAATCGGATGACTATAGCATATAGCTGCCATAGGAATGATCGGTCAAAAAATAGTTTTAGTAAGAAAAACTTTTTTGTTTTCAATGGTAGCGTGTTTGTACGCTTCAGTTATAAATATTATCTGTCTCAACACAATTTTAGAGGATTTGATCAAAATCGGATGAATATATCGTATAGCTGTCATATAAAACTGGCAGAACTATATCATGCTCCAAGGGTATATAAACTTCGGTCGAGCCGAAGTTAGCTTCCCTCTATTTTTTTTAGAGATGAAACTTCAACATCTGGTGTTTTAACTAGATTTTTTAGTAGGAAAATGAAATCTCTTGAAGTTTAACGATTTCGAGAGATTTACAAACCAACCGTTGGCAATATATCTACTGATTTCTGTAGTATCCCCCGCAAAAAAGAAAACCATCACACAACAAATCTAAAGTTACTCACAGTCGTTTATGGTGCACTACCCAGGTACGTATTATGGAAGACTTCGGGGATTTATGATAGACTAACAAACTGTTTGTTGAGTTTATTGACATCAACATCAGGATCAATTTCTTGCTTCTATTTTCCAATGCCTAGTTTTTGAATTTCAGTCCATTTCTGTTTGCTAGATATTTCACTTTGAAATTTATTAGTGTAATAAGCCCTTCTGGAAGAATTTATCAGACTGACTACTGTTCTCCTTAAAGTTTTAAATTTATTGTTGTGAAACTCAGTTTTATACCTTTTCCATTTGCAGTTCGCTTTGTCTCTTTTACTTATAGCTATCTTAATGTCACGGTTGAACCATTTCTTTTGAGAAGCTTTATTGGTGATTCTTCATACTGAAACAAATTTATCAAATAATTGACTGATACCACCTTGCAGCATACAGATTTGGGAGTCTGCTGTCGGCAAATTATAAATTGCATCCCAGTCATAGTTGTAGAGGTCATTTTGTAGTAGCGAATAATTTATACTTCTAAAGTACCTATATTCTATGAAAGAGTCAAGTCTACTAATATAAATGTCATAAGTTAAAAATATCAGAAGGTGTTTCGAAAATACGGGCGCTGATATTTGGTCATAAAGCAAAATTTTACTCTTATCACTAACGAACAAAATGTCAAGTAGAGTATAATTATAGCGTGTAAAGTGTGTGGCTTGAGTACTATTTACTAATTCCATACCCAGTGTCTCAATGATATCCGTCAGGTGTTTTTCCAACAACACGTTGGAGTTAAAGTCTCCTGTTAGAATAATGCCACCATAATCTAAGCTAATATCAGTAATGAGACTTATTAGATCACTATAGTCAGTATCTTGGTGAGGTCGATAAATGTACGCAATCAGTAGTTTCGATTCATCATGATGTCTTTTGGTAATTAATAAAAACAAGTATTCAATTGTGACAAAACCATGAGTTTACAAACAAAGATCTGAATTCTTCAATCTTTTTGGACAGACTTTGGGCATTAATGTGACAAATAGCATATAGCTGCCATAAGAACGATCGGTTGAAAAAGATGATCTAGTGAAAGAACTTTTTTGTTTTTAATGGTAGCGTATTTATACTTTCCAGTTGTGAATATAATGTGTTTCAACACGGTTTTGGAGAGTTTGATCAATATCGGATGAATATATCGTATAGCTGCCATATAACAAATTGGCAGTCATATTTCATGCTCCAAGTGTATATAAACTTCAGATTATTTCGGTAGTACATTTGGTTGTTGTCGATTTAATTTTCAACGAATTTCTAAGTTCACGTAAAAACCCTAATTGTATTTTTTTCACTGATACAATTTAATACAGTTTGGTCCATTTAAAAATTGGAATTTAATTTTGCTATAAAAAAGGCTCGATATTTTTCAAAGGTTCAATATTTATTGGAAAGGTTGGTTCGTGTCATTTATTTATGAAAAACAATTTTGGTCGAATTACTTGGCATTGTTTCAGTAAATGTTAAATTAATAATAGTTCAAATTCCAAACACTAGATGGACCACCCTGTACTTTGATTGCAAGATGCTTTAAATAAATTGACGTTTATTTAATTAAGAAGTAATCAAAAACAGCCGCCACAGCAAATTGCAGACTAGCGATAATATTGTTTCTATCAAAAACCATTCTGCCGGCTGTTCTGCCCCGCCAACAATTATCTTTCTTGCTGTCAACCATTTCAATTCCTATTAGAGCATAATTGCTACTCGAAATTGTCGGTAGAAATTTAACGTTTCACCACTCCACACTAATTATAGAGCTTAGCCCTTAATTTCTAAATAAAATTTCGATTTTTTGAAAGCATCACACGGGTCCACCTCCTCAAGTTGTTTACTGATAAGATATCAAAATTTTATCAGTTCTCCATTAGAGCCACCAACGGCTTTATTGATGTCAGTAATCTCCTTATTATTAGATAACTTTCATCTTCTGAAAGTGGAATCAAGCATCTTAGCAATAAAGCTTATTAGTGGTGGCGATTATATCGCTTATTTTATACGTTTATTATAAGTACCTCAGTGCAATAAGTATATGTGCATTATCATTTTTGGAAAAACCTTGTTTTAAACCAAACGATTCAAGCCAAGTATATTTTTTTCTTATAGCTCTACAGCCAGTAACTAAGAACTGCCTTACAGTACTTCAATATTTATTAACAAAAAATTATTATTTAATAAATGTATTTCATTCTTAGGAAATAAGTATATGTGCATTTTATATAGTTCTTAAAATTTTGTATTAAGTTCAAACTTTTGATCAACTTTAATAGTTAATGTGCTTTCCTTTTGCCTCTAAAACTTTTGCAAGGCGGTTTGGCATGGAATCTGCCAGATTTTGGAGAGTTTCATTGCTTATTAACTCCCATTCTGCAAGCAAAGCGTACTTTAAATGCTTAATTGAGTCGAACTGCCTCCCACCTTTATAAATCCTGGCTGAGAGGATACCCCAGAGGTCCTCAATTGGGTTCAAGTCAGGACTGATAGCCGGCCACTTCAGTACAGGTATTTTTCTTGAAGAAAAATAAGCCTTTGTGGCTTTTGATGTGTGGATTGGAGCGTTGTTCTGTTGAAAATCCATCTATCTTCGTAAAGATCGTCTGCAAAATCTATTAATTCACTCTCCAGCAATTGAATATAGATTTCTGAGTTTGTTCTTATTAGAATAAAACATAGCCGAGACTTTCCTGCAGATCCGAAACAGGCCCAAATCATCAGTAATCCACCGCCGTGATTCCTCTTATGGCGAGTTTCTCTTGGTTTTCTTAAGTCACGCCAATACTTATGACACCCATCAGGACCATCAAGATTCAACTTTTTTTCATCCGAAAAATAACGTTTCGGAATTCTTCGGTCCAAAATTTGTACCTGTCAGCAAACGCCAAACGAGCCTTAAGATGGCGTGGCAATAGCATCGGTACAGCCACCCGGGAACTATGTTTAAGGTTAAAATTTTCAGTTAAAATTTGATGGATCCGTCTTCTACCGACATTGAGCTCTAAATGACGTTTAATGCCTGTACAAGACATTTGATTGTTTACAGCCAGGCGCTTAATCTCACGCTTGCACCTATCGTCGATGTGGCTCGGTCTGCCACTGCGTTTAATCTGACCATAGGAGCTTGGATTTTTTAAGAAATTAGCTATCGTATTTCTGTGTCGAGACACTCTGGAAGCTATTTCAGTGATGGTAGCCCCACCTTCGTTCAATCCTTGGATTCGTCCGCGTTCCTCAGCTGATAAATGTGTTCCACGCGGCATTCTTAGGAAAATTTACAAATTTTTTTTTGTTTTTCTGCAACAACTACTTAATTTACTCTCAACTTTTCATTTTTTATCAAAAGACATCAAATTTGTTGCACGCCGACCATTAAATGCACACTAATTGGTTTTTGCACATAAACTTATTTCCTAAGAAAATCAAATCTCGCCACTCAAATGTGTGATAAGGGTACTAAGAATGATGACCAAAGAAGAATTATGCAAAAGCATTCTAAAAATAGATAACAACAAAAGACTTTTGCATACCTAGAACATATGTTCTGTTACTATTGAGGAAGAGAGAAACGAAAACATATTTGCACATATACTTATTGCACTGAGGTACTTTCGGGCCGATTTAGAGTCTTTGTCGCAAAACATTGAACAGGTTACAACAAATTGGCCAGATTGAGAATGTTTTTGATTTTGTTGAACCGAACCGAAAATGTTGATTCGCAACAAGTTCAGGTTGTACTTTCCTCCACTTTGGTTTAGTAACGGTTCAAAGTTTAAAAATTGTCGGAGATCCGGGTTCAAACAGGTTCGGTTAATAACCGATTTGCACCCTGATAAATTGTAGTATTCAATTTGAGTAAAATTGAAGTGATTCTTGTCTGCTAGTTCATAGACTTGTCCCACTGTATACATACATGTTCCATTTCCACTATTTCTCGGCGTTTTAGTATATCGAACATTGCGCATCTCTATGAAGTCTGTAGGGGGTTGTTTAAAGTGAAAGAAACAATTCCCAAATAAAAATATATCACTGCCAATATATATATAAATATTTATTTGAATTAATGAATAATTTACACTGCCAAATTAAAATATGAAATCAGCATTTGTATATGTGATCATCAGCCGAAACATTTAATTGAAGCTTAGTAATATAAACAATATTTGTATACCCAAATTATGTGTGTGTGTGTGTGTATCCATTTAGAAGTCTAAAAACAAAAGGAACAAATACAAATCTGGAGGTAATTGATGCATTTGTGCATTTTTTTCCACTTCATACCATAAGACATATACATATATAAAAAAGGTAACGAAAAATTTCAAGCCTTTATTTCACATGTCTAGACAAAGAATCTTTGCATTTGTAATTAACTGCTCAACAGTGTGCACAATTTACCTACGTACTTACTGTAAATGCATTTACATACATACAAACATAAATGCGTACAGTGAATCCATCGAGTATTGGCACAGCTTCATTTTCAATGTTTGCTTTTAAAACTATTATTTTTTTATCTTGAAGATATGCACTAGCTAATCTGCTTCTTGTCTGCTTTGGGGTTACAAATGACAAATAAATGTATTTAACTTAAAAATTTGGTTGCTCTCTGCACAGTAGGCCTACACACAGTTGAAGTTTTCGTACACCCAAAAAAAAGTTGTCATCAAAATGACTAAATTTAGACATCAATTTGAAACTATTGAGTATCGAATTCTCTCTAATACTCCAAGTATCAAATTGATATCTTCGAAAGTATTAACATGATTGTTCAAAGATTTCAAATCGATACTAACGTGTATCAGGTTGACACTTTATTGTATTCATTTATTTGTTTCAATTTGACACTATTAAAAAAATATTAATTTGATTATTCAACTATCAAACTGTTTGTTTCATTTTGATACTAGCTTTTATTAATTTAATATTATTTCTTATTAAGTTTGTAGTATTAATTCAGTTTATTATAAACTGCCACTAAAAATTAAAAAATTATCTATTATAAAGATAAAGATGCTCAAACAAATCCTGAATTGTTTGAATGGAATTTTAATATCTATAAATATAAAAGAGTTCCACCTGACTGACTGACTGGTGACTGCCGCAAATCCTAAACTACAAACGATAGGAAGCTGAGCTTTTCACAGTAGTTTTGTCTTATACTGAAAGTGAGTACTTAGATCGGATTTTGAAATTCGGAAATGGAGTGGATCGGATTCGGAATTCAACAACAACTGCATACCAATATTCCGGGAAATTCACTAACACCGGTTGGAAAATGGGTGGTCAAGTTTGCATGGGCGAAACTTTAGTTGCCAGCGATAAGCTCCAAACTCATTTTCAAAATTACACAAAATAAAATAGAAACAGCGTGACTCTAAAATTTATAAAATCGATCTGTCGAATGTTTATCATTCGATCCGATTCAAACTCATTTTCAAAGATCTATATAAACATTCAACAATAACTGCGTACCAATTTTATGAAAAGCTGCCTACGGGAGAAATGGCCGGAAAATTCTGCACGCAAAAAACTACTTTTTTTAACCGATTGACTTGAAAGTCGGCTTGCAAAAGTAGTAAGTGAAATAAATTGAGATGTGATTTTCGGTGTTGGAAAATATGACCCAACGGTCGGAAAATTCCTGCAAAACTCTGTATGCAAAACACTATTTATCAACAGATTGACTTGAAACGCGGTTTGTAAGGAGAATACAAAATAATTGGAAATGTCCTTTTGCAATGTCTGAAAATCCACTCTTCAGGCGTAAAAATTTCCAGAAAATTCCAGATGCAACAAAACTATTTTTATCCCATTGACTTGAAACTCGGTTTGTAGTGATAAATGTGATGGAAATACCGTCGGGATGCTTACTAAGAAATGGGAGGGAAGTGGTTGAAAAGTGGATGGTGAGTGGGTGGGGTGTTTTTGGGAAGTGGGTGGTGGAATGTGGGCGGGAAGTGGGTGGAAAATGGGTGGGAAGTGGGTGGGATATGGATAGAAAGTGGGTGGAATGGGGTGGTAAGTGGTTAGGAAGTGAATCGGAAGTGGGTGGGAATTGGATGGAAAACCCACTAGCAAAGTCGAAACGGGGATTAGGCAAAGTAGCATAACGATGATTTCAAGCCTATGAATGTTAGATTCGATTTCTGGGCTCTACTGGGGACACAAATTTTTATAAAATATTTTCAAATTCGATAAATATTTGACTATACGATCAATATTAAACTAAATATTTTACTGATTCTTTACTGTTGAAGGCGCAGCGAAGCGCGACGGGTTATATGCTAGTATTTTATAAAATATTTATTTATTTCAAACTCCTTCAAAATGTAATTTATTTACACTAATAAATTGAATTCGTGAAGTGTGGACACCTCACTAAAGGGAAACATTGGTCTCTCACTGCCTCGTGTCCACGCAAATGTTGCTTAATCAGAAGTCACTATATTGGTGTTCCTCTTGCTGGAGCACGTACATCAGAGTTCTCCAGCCATAGACCCCGGGGCACGAAAATACTCCCCAATTCACACCGAATGCTTACGCCTTCAGAGACTAAGTATAGAACGCGAAAAACGCCTGTTTTGCAGCTTTCTTGGTTTCGAACCTCTGGCATTGCACGTTGTCTTGCAACTCGCTGAAACAGCCACAGCAGCATTGTGGTTTGTTATGTGTCCTGTCTAAAGAGGAACATTTGTTGTTTACATATGTTTGCAAAAAACGACGACAACAACATTAATACTCAGCTGCCGTGTAAATATCCATTTTTATACACTTGAAAAATGTATTTTAATTTTGCCCAGAAGTTTGCAACGCATAGAGGAATCATCTCCGACCACAAAAAGTATATATATACTTGATCAGGACGACGAGCTGAGTCGATTAAGCTCTGTCCGTCCGTCTGTCCGTCCGCGAACTAGTCCCTCAGTTTTGAGTCCCCCGAGTTGAAACTTTGCACAGAGTCTTCTTTTGACTGCACGCTGCAAATATGTCGGAATCGACCGGATCGGATGACTACTTTTTGTAGCTGCCATAGAAATGTTTGGCCGGAAAATGGGTTTAGTGAGAAAAACTGTTTTGTTCTCAATATTACCGCTCTCAAACACGGTAATAGGTAATATTGAATGTCAAGCTGATCTGCCAAGTTTGGTCAAAGTCGCTAGCCGTTCAAAAAAGCTTTTTAAAGTTTATCAGAACTTCGGCACAGACGAAGTTTGCGTTGCCTTTCTCGGTTTTATCTTCTCCTGTGTAACGGTCCTCCTTAGCCTTTACTTTTAACTAAGTACAGAATTGTTTGCAGAAAAATAAAATCACTAAATGTGACATGTCAAGCATCGCCAACTACGATGTTCGGCACGCTTCATTCTTCGACTTTTCGAACTAAAAAAAACCTAATTAGTTTCAAATTAATACTTCTGCGCATCAAATTAATATTCTTAGTTTTAATGTAATGCGGTCTTATAAGGCTTCCTCACTGAAGCACATTTTCAAAAAAGCTATCGTCATCTCTGCTAGAAACATAAACTCTAATGTTGGTAAGGGTGTAAAACTCATCTATGTCAAATTCTTCTCTGTAAGTGCATGAATTATTTCGGTGGCCAGACTAGAAGGCTTGTGGGTTCTTGAGCTTTTCAGTGTTTTTTCCAAATGTTCAGGATCAAATAGCCCTTCTAAAAAAATTTTGACATATTTTTTTTTTTATCTTTCTCAAAAAAAAGGATTTTTTCAGTTTTTTAGTCTAGCAAAAAAGACCCATCCTTCAAAAATTCTCAAAAACATATAAGTGAAAGCCGCATTTTTCCCAAACATTTTGAGTGCCCGAACATATCGGTAGCTTGAAAATTGAGAAAGTTATGGCCATTTTTGTCATGTAATCTCAAAAATATCAGTATGAAAAATTTATCAAAAATTTCCAATAAATTTTATATTTGGTTCTTTTTTTGCCCAAACAGCCCAGAAAAGAACGCTTTGGTTTTAAGGCTTACAGAAAAAGGTATAAAAAAGACTTTCAACGACTTCGTTTTGGTGTGAACATTTGGTAAACCACTTCAAAGACTTCTCGGTACACGCGGAATGGAATTTTTTTGCAACAGCGCACGGAAAAGGTGCTTGTGATGGGGTAGGGGGAACGGTTAAACGGCTTGCCAGGCAATACTGCCTGCAGCAAGGAACAAAATATAAAATACCTACAGCTGAAAACCTTTATCAAAGTCTTTTTTATACCTTTTTCTGTAAGCCTTAAAACCAAAGCGTTCTTTTTTGGGTCCTAAAATTTAATTTCATAGCTCAAAAGGGATGTTTGGGCAAAAAAGAACCAAAAATAAAATTTATTAGAAATTTTTGATAAATTTTTCATACTGATATTTTTGAGATTACATGACAAAAATGGCCATAACTTCCTCAATTTTCAAGCTACCGATATGTTTTTAACATTTGGAAAAAAAACTGCAAAGCTCTATTTTAAACCGTTTTCGAGTAATTGAAAATTTAACAAATTCACAACATTAGACTTTTAAGCGTAGAACTTCTACAAAAGAGCTCCGAAAAAGCTCACATTTTGGGATAAGCATCTCTCATAATAAGCTTCCTTTGGGCCAATTATCATCCAATTCGAAGACATCATCCCAGAAAAAAACTTTTTTTCTATGGAATGCAACCGAGTCAATATAGGCATGTCCTTCTTTCTTACCGAATGAACGAAGAGATCTCAGAAATGGTAAGAGATAGAGGTTTGACATGTATGGGACATAAACTTCTTATACTTGCAATTAGATCAAGTTTATTCTCAATTTTCGGCCAATGGCCATGCCTCCTTCCATCCCCTAAAATTTGGAAAACGTCATATCTCCCACAGTTTGGTAAATGATGGTTCGTACTTTCTTCAGATATTTAGTCGGGTTTTACACGGTGAAGCAAACTTCATGAAGATTTTGAAAAAACTTTCCTTTGTAGGAAAGGGGTGTAGAGGGGTAAGCGACATCACTACACCTCTTCCATACAAGCCAAAACTTTTTAAAAAACTATGAAGTTTGCTTTACCGTGTAAATCCCGACTTAGTAATCAGCATTATTTATCGATTCTTCAAAGGAATTGTAAAGATATGGAATATGGATATGAACGATAGTAGAGTTATACAGAAAACCAACAATTGTGATGGGCATTACTTTACACTTCTTACATAAATTGAGCAGATATATACAAGCTTTGGGGGTTTTAAATTTTTTTTGGATTTGAATTTATTTAAAACACGATTACATTTGTATACACTTCAAAAGTGCATTATAATTTTACCCAGAAGTTTGCAACGCATAGAAGCAATCATATCCGACCACATACAGTAAATGGGTATTTCCAAGCTGACGTGACGTGACATTTGTAGGAAAAATGTATTTAAAAAAATATGAAAAACTTGCATATTTCAAAAGATTTTTTTCTACGACATCAATCGACCATAAGGACTTAAGTATATAAGCAAAAATATGTGCTGGCATTCAGTGTATAAGCAAAAATACGTGCTGGCATTGAGTATACACTCCTGCCCAAAATTATACGACACCATGAAAATTTTAGTTTCGACCCTCGTTGGAGAATGGGAGAGCATAATACAACGAAATCAAGTATGCAGAATTAAAGCTTAATGAATTCTGCTTAAAATCTGATATTCTTATCTCTGATTGCATATCGCGTTTTCAAGTAGCAGTTAAAAAAGCAAAAAAGTTCAATTTTTGTCATGTCTGCAAGTGTCTGCATACTTGATTTCGTTTTATTATGCTTTCCCATTCTCCAACGAGGGTCGAAACTAAAATTTTCATGGTGTCGTATAATTTTGGGCAGGAGTGTATAAGCAAAAAAACCAGCTGCTAATATGGAAGTGAATACGAAAATTATTTTAGCCACAAAATATGCTAATCTTCTAGTATATCGAAATTCCTAAAAAATGCCCTGAATGGATCGCGAAATATGAAGAACTATCTAGCAAAAAATTCGCGGTTACTTATTAAACAGTGCAGCCATGGTAATTGTTGATTCGTGCGCTATTGTGATTTGATCCCTGTCGTATTAGCCAGCTTTGGAGAGTCTTTCCGAGTACTGTAGAAAATGTGAAGGCGCGTGCCCTTTTCATATACACTCATCGAAATTTAATTAAAGCCAACTACATGTTGTTCAATAAAAAATGTTTAAAATATGTTATAAATTTTTTTTGAACAAAATTGTTAAAACATGTTTGATTTAACGTAAATAAATATTTTTTTAAAGTAAAAGCATGCATTTTTTAAAAAAGTTCAATTTTTACTGCGAAATTTGATTAAAGCCAGTCTTGAAAAATATAAAAAGGATGCAGAATAAAGATAATAAAAAATCAATTAATAATGGGTTATGAGCTCGAAAATACCTAACCGGATAGCGCTACTGATGATTTCGAACTCCGATTCCAGTATTTTGGCCCATTCCTCAGTAACAGCTTTTCGAAGCTCTTCAGTCGAGTTGAAATTTTGTCCAGCAGCAAAATCACAACGTGCAAGCTTACGCCACATATTTTCAATTGGATTCATGTCTGGAGAACGTGCTGCAAATAACAATAGAAACACATCGGATATTTTTTGTTTTAAAAAGTTTTTAATAAAAACATATTTAGGGCAACATACTTAGAGCCATCTGTCACATAAACTATCAAATAACAGAGTAAAATCTATGACTATCTGACAAGTAGCAGCTATCTGGTTGAACAGAAATCGGCCCTTAATGAAGAACTGTTTTATTTTCGGATTTTTTTCTAGTAATAACAGATAATTCAATCGAATTTTAAAATGTACAATTTGAATTACAGCCCGAAAGGTGCCAACGGCAAAGCTTTTTATGGCTAGTTATTTCACAGCTGGCGACAATAGCTAGTAAAAGTGACCGGATGTGTAAAAGCTTTTTTCTAATGAAAGAAAAAACTTTTTATTAGATGGTTCGAGGCGGGATTGAACTATCTACACTAACCGGAGCGCCACACGCAGCGAGTGTGCAAAATTTGATAACAGTTAATTACAGTCTGCAAATAAAGAAACATAATATCTCGAATCAAGAAACATTCCTCATAGTTAAGTATCATACTAACTCGTTAGACAAAAGTTTGGTCAATGCTGAGTTGCTTTCGATTTACATTTTACAGTGAATCCAGATAGAATAAAGTAGCCAAAGAAGTCGTATTGTACATCCATCAAATAAATTTAGGTTTATCAAAATTTTTATTATAGGGTTAGGATTATAATAAAAAGGTTTTTTAACGGTTAAAGGTATCGGTTTCAGTTACGGTTTTAATCTCTTCTAGTAACAATTGAAAGGAAAAAAAAGGAAAGTAAAGATTTTACTTAGCTGCGAGGTCTTTTTCTCGTTCGCTCTCTTTCTTTTATACCCGTTAGCAGAGCTGTAATGTATTCATTACTACCTGTATAAAATTACTTTTCATTACTAAAAACACAATCTTTTAGATAATGGAAAAACTATTCCTGATTACTATTTTTTAATTATCGTAATTGTAACGTAGAATTACGATTATTCAGAGAATATTCAAAAATAACATTACTTTTACAATTATTTAGATAATTGTAACTGTAAAGGGTGATTATTGAGAAATTGTGCCTGAAATGTTGAAATGTTTTGTATTTGTAGGTGAAATCTATGATTTTTTATAAATCAAGTTTGGAAAACACCAAATTAAATTGTTTGCTGATAAAGGTAACAAGCCACAAGCTAATAATAGCAATCATTTAATTTAAATTTGGATATATACATAGATATTCAATATTTAGAAGAATAGCGCATTACGCCAATAGCCACAATTTTATACTTTCTTCAGAAAGAGAACCATTTACATTTTTGATGTCTCATTCTGGCATTGACTACCCTGGCAGTAAAGTGGCAGAGAATCTCTGATTCCACTGATATCATAAGCTTAAAGAGTGTGGCGAATGTTATTCTGAAAAAGTCAAGTAGCTCTTTTCAAATATTTTTTAACTTTCGACAAAAACAAACACTGTTGTTATTGCATATGTTTTAATTGTGGTGGTTTAATCGTCTTGGAAAAATTGTTTTCCATTTTCGGGAATCTGATGAAATTCAGCAAATTGTTATAGCGGAAGCAGTGAAATATGCTTTGACACATAGAAATACCATGGACTCAAGAGAACATATAATCCCCAAACAAAAATCTTTTTGCAATTTGATGTTTTCTTGTTGCGGTGTCCAGGTACGCGCAACTTGTACTACCCCTTAATACTATTTGGTCATATGAAAAATGGAAAATTTCGCGATTCTTTTAAAAGTTCGATCTACAACTAGACTAATTTATTCGTCTATTTTGGCAATCATCAAATCTTCATAATCGGGGGTGTCACAGAAATCTCTAGAGATTTTGACCTCGGTTGGTTTGCAAAATCGAGTTGGAAGGTTTGTGTCCATGCTAATGGGACATTTCTATCCAATCTGTTAACAGGGTTGCCCTTTCTCGCAAAAAAATTTCCCATCTTCTAGTTATGAGTTAATTTGATTTTAAATGCAATTTTTTGATAGTGTTATATGTTCATGTAAAATGTTATATGTAATTCAAATTAAAGTCATATTCTCCAAAAATAAGATGCAAAATTTAAAAAATATTTTTGTTGTTATGGATAGTGACCTATCCAAATATTTTTGCGCTAATCATAAAATATAACTTGACAACTCTAAGCCCTTGTTGGTGCCAATGTTGGCACACAGATGGCGCCTCCATAAATTGAGGGCGCTGTGGTTGGCAGGTTTTAATTGTTACGCAGCATTAGGAAGGTTTTTACTGAAACGCAAATTTTAATATTAAAACAAATAAAATATTTAATTTGTCCAGAAAAATAATGTTGTTCACATTTCAAAAACAAATTTTGCATATCGAAATTGTTTGGTTGGTGAATTTAGCTAAATCTCCCGACAAAACACGAAAGATTTGAAACCAACCGAACGAGATTTCTGTGACACCGAGAATTGGTTTCTGTGATTTCTGTGACAAATGCGTCTTCAATTGGCATTTATCCAAACTTCATAATAATCTTAGATTCTTTTGAAAATTTTCGCGGTTTTTTTTACCTTTGGATCTGCTCCTTCTATTTACAAACTCCTGCATTGTCATCTAATCATCAATATTTTTAATATATACTTTTATAGTAATTTTGCGATTTTTTTTGACCATTTAAATAAAAGTCTATGTTCAAGTCCAGGTTATCAACTATCTGAGTGCCAAATTTCATCCAAATTCATTAAGCCATTTGTGCGTGATTGAGTAACAAACGGGCAAAGAGACAAACATACAAACGTTGTTATGGATAGCGACCTATGTTTTTTATTTGGGATATTTTAGCTGGCTCGAGGTCACCCTGAACATACAAACTTTTACATATATTATACATATTAGTAAAATAAATGATGTTTTAGATGGAACACAACCACTAGATAATGGGATTGACGCTTCGCTATCTGCAATAAAACACTATATTAAATAACAGTTGAAAAGATATTTACTTGATCAGTCGACAAATTTTGAGATTTTTTAAAAACATCCAATGACACTTACGTCGTTAGATTTTTCGTTTAAACAATTAGTTGCGATAAAGGCCAACTTGAATTGAATAGATAATATGAAATAAACTTGTTATTATTTTTAAACAGAAACATGTAATATAAACCATGAATTGGATAATTGGGCTTTGGTAATTTAATTTGATTTAATTTAAAATTCATAAATAATTCAACATTTCAAGCACAATTACTCAATAATCACCGTTTGCAGCTACAATTATCTAAGTAACTTTAAAAGTTATAAGATTTTGTAATATTTACCGAATAATCGTAATTCCAAGTTACAATTACGATTACTAAAAAATGGTAATTAGGAATTTTTCAATTATGTGAAAAATGGCAATGGTAATTCAAGTTAACAGCTCTGCCCGTTAGTAAGTAAGTAAATTGTAATGAATAAATACATATATATGTAAAATGTTAATTTTACTTGCATTAAATAAATTTACGTTTATCGGAATTTTTCCTTGTAGAGGAAAAACCGAAATTAACCCATATATTTGTTTCTGTTTCAGTACTGTTAACCGGTTATAATAATAAATGTTATAGAGTTACGGTTAGAAAATTTGTTTTTTCGGTTTCGATTACAAATTTTAAAGTGTTTTCAGCGTTTAAAAGTTACGGTTTCGATTACGGTTTTAATCTCTGTTATTTTTTAAGAGCCGGTTTCTCATGTTCCTGTTTTTGCTCAAATCGAAAACCACCTAGATTTCGCAACTAGGTGGTTTTTGTGCAATCGGTTGTCTCATGTAGTTTGATTTTAAATTTGGGCTGTAAAGGCACTTATAGTGAGTTGACAGCGCCTTGCCACTCGCCGAATTATTGTATTATTTATTGCGCGCCAATTTTAAAAAATAACGCATGCAATTTCACAGAGGAGGAGAAGGTTTTTCTTTTGGAACGACTTGATAATATGATGGAAGATTAGATAAAAGGACATCCAATATTTTCCATTTTGGGATTAGTAATTATCAATTTAGACTTAACTGTTTTTAGTAGCAGTTTTTTTTTATATTAAATTTTTTCAGTGTGACCGTATGCTCACATAAATGGAAAAAAATTATTAAATTATTTGGTTAAGCATGTAAAAGGTTTTGAAATCAATGAGGATGAAGTAGATGGCAACGAAATCCATCTAGATGGCTAACCTTGAAGCAAAGCAAATGCAGCAAATAGATTTGCAAAAAACAGCAACATGAGAAAACGGCCCTAAATGTTCTATAGATTTTAAATTAAAATATTTAAAGTATTGGAATATATATATAATCTATATATATATAAATATTATTTAGTATATTCACCAAAATGGATTGATTTTCTATTTACATTGGGTAAAACGTGAGACAAAACCTTCACCTAAACATTTTCGAACATAATCCATTGGTAATCGCAAATTGGTGCTCTAAAAAATGATGTGGTTAGTGCAGCCATTACGTTAAATAATTTTTTTACATGTGCCTTAAATATTCTGTAAAATGTTAAATTTTAATTCATAAATATCTGTTTGTTTATTTACAGGGCAACAAAGGCGTTTCAGGAACTTCTGTACTTGAACCCTAACTTCACTTGTGCAGGAGAAGTTCATTTACGATTGGGTCTTATGCTAAAAGTTAACGGGGAATATCACACTGCGTTAAAACATTTACAGTTGGCCCTCCTAAATAAGTCACCATCGACATTTACGGATCTTCAAGGTAATTTTATCCAACTCCATATTGCATTTTCGCATTTTGGACAAAATGTGTATTTTCCACCCATACAATTTTATATGGACGCTTGAAGTGGGCACTCATTAGCTATTTGTTACTTCGATTGTTTTCATTTGTTACCATACCGTATTCCACTGTTTCCATTTGTTACCATACCATACTCGAGTATAAATCCCACCTGAAGAAATTTCGAATGATTGGAGAACTTCTTGAATAATACAAGTCAGATTAAAAAAAATTTCTATATCGTTGGAAAAACTACATAATTTGGTGAACCGAACTCAATTTGTCGAAAATATCGAGTTCACGTTTAAGGGGTCAAAAATATTAGGCGTTCGGTCCATGTTCCGGTTCGTCGGACATAAAAAAATCAAAACCGGCTCCGCAGTCTGCAGTGGTTAGTGTAGAACCCTGTCAGGATACTGAGGTTGTGGTTCACTATTAGTAGTAGTAACTTACTTTCTTTTTTTCTCGGGTTGTACAATAAACATTTAGCTTAAGGTGAACAAAATAAATTAATTAATCTAAGCATGGCTTTTAGACAATTAAAAACATGTTATTAAATTTAAATTTGCTTATTTTTTTTACGTTAAAGTTTGTTAAACATAATTACAATAATACTGACAAAATTTGTTTCCTATACTCCAATGTTGATTTTTGGAACCTGACTCAATTCGTCCAATCATTTGCGCTTGAACAGTTAAGCATATCAATTAAGTCGCTTGTATCCAAGATGACTTGACCAAAGTGCAGAACTCTGAACTCCCTTAGTACAGGACATCTTCCCAGAAAATGCTGCATATCTTCAGACTCTCCTGTATTGCATAGGAGGCAGATATGGCTTTCCACTTGCTGGTAAATGTTTCCCTGGAGCAAAATCACATCTGGCTTGAAGTGAATATCATTATTTCAGACTTCGTCATATTAACCTCCATATTCCAGCGGTCGTAATATTCTTCCAAGCGATAAATCATGAGTTGCAATACTCCTGGATCGTCGGCTAAGATAACAATGTCATCTGCATATAACAGCACACGAATATTTACATCTCCTATGTGCTGGCCTCCACCCAGGCATTCGTGGATATCATTTAAAAATAGTGTAAAGAGGAGTAGTGACATAAGACACCCTTGCCTTACGCCCAATTTTACCTCAAATGTCTGTGACAATTCTTTTCCAGTCCAGACCGCCGCTCGTGTATCGCTGTAGATGCGCTCAATAAAGTTCAGAATTTTGTTCGAGACTCCGAGCATATGAAGCTTGTACCACAAAATTTTCCTGGGAATTTTATCAAAAGCTGACTTGAAGTCGACAAAGAACGCATAAACTTTTTTTCCTTGATTCCATTTCAGATATACTATGGATGTAAGGTTGAAAATGTTATCCATGGTAGAATATTTTCGTCTAAAACCTGCCTGAAACTCATTTAATACGTTGTATTCATCAGCCCATCTCGTCAGTCTATCGTTGAGAACACCCATCAGAATATTCGCCGCACAATTAATGAAGGATATTCCTCTGTAGTTTGATGCAGAGTTTATATCGCCTTTTTTGTAGATGGGAAATATGATGCTTTTTGAGCAAGCGGAATATATGCTTTCCCCTTCATACATCCTATTAAAAGTATGAGCAAGTTCTTCCAGGAGTTCGATTGGAGCATTTATATAGCACTCGTAGCTTAGTCTATCTTCGCCTGCTGCTTTATTTAATTTCACCTTCTGAAGCATTTTCTGGATCTCCTCAACAGTTACACAATTATCCAGCAGTGGTATTTCGAACCAGTTTCTCGCTTACTCAATATCCGGAGCTATTTGCTGCTGATTTAAAAGTTCCTTGAAGTAGCTTTGGAAATCCTCAGCTGCCACATTTGTCCCAACTCGGAAGCACGTTCCTTTGAGCTCACGTGATAATTGCCACCATTCCTTGCTCTTTGATTTGATCCAGCTCAATTTCGAGGTCTTCTTGATATCGTGATTTTTTCAGGTTACATAAATGCTTATACAGCTGGTTTTCCTTCAGGTATAGTATGCGAAGTGACTCGTCCGCCGATTTCCGACATCTGTTAAGTGCGTCGAACATGACTTTTCTTGCCTTAAAGCACTCATTGTCGAACCATTTCTCTCTGCTTTCAAATGACACTACACGGGGGCTTCCTCGATTACATTGCGCACATTTCTTTCCTCTGGTTGCATTTTATACCCCCAGAAATAGTCGAATTGGTAAGTGGCCTGACCATGATTTTTTGTCCACTTCGAAATCCTCAACTCGCTCCAACAGACTACAGGCTATTGTCGCTATATCGTTTGTGAAGCTTCCCACAGTACTTATGAAGGTGTAACTGCCATCTTTGTCTCCCTTGGTGATCCCATTTAGCACAACAAGTCCGTTGTCTGAACAGAATCCCATAAATTTTCTTCCTTTGCCATTCTCCTTTTTGTCCAATGCTTTTCTTGCCTCTAGATTTTGAATACACGCTGGAGTTTCTATATTACTTAGATTCTGTGATAAGCTTCCAATTCGCATGTTTGTGTCGCCAATAATCAGCGGATTTGTTAGATTATTTTCTGCCGGATATTCTTCTACCGCCTGGAATTCCTGTGACCAATTGCAGCCTCTTATGTATACTGGTACTAAGGAAAAAGTCAAATTAGCTGAATTTATTTCCAGGACTTGCACACCGTCTGTAGTTTTCTCTTTGTGACTGATTCCTTGTTCTCGCAGCTCATTTTTAACTCCCAATACTGTGCCTCCGCTTGCTCTGCCGAATGCGGCGTTTCGGGTAGCTTGTTTCCAGTATGTTTTAAAGCCACAAAATTATTTTTTACAATGTTCCACTCTAGACTGCATAACGTGAGTTTCAATGATTACAATAATATCATGGGACTTGTCATATTCTAGAAAAGATAAATTATTACACTTATTTTCTATATTTTCTATTTTTGGGGCTAGCCTCTCGTAATCCAAGTCAATATTAAAAGAACTGCCATAAATTTTCTTCATCTCCATTAGTCCGTTTTCTGGTCCGCACATGAGCTTTAGGTCTTTGCTCCAGTAGAACCATTGATTTTCTACCTTAAGCCTATCGTTTCTGACGTTTACTACTTTGTTTTGGTTGAATAATTTAAGATCCTTTCTTAGGATCAGCATAATCCTCTTATTTTTGAGTCGGTCTTCGTTTATGTCCTGATCTATCGATATCCTCGATCCTGCCAGCTTCTTTGTACTTGTCAGCACTGTCTGCGCCATGATATTGGTAGCAAACTGGGCCAGTACCGTCATTTTCCCATTCGCATTGTAAAGCTTACGAGCTTGTTCAATTTGCAACTCCTGTTGAATTCCTATTTTTCCTGTGCACAGTGACAGAACTGCTCCTTTGACGTGAGTGTTCTCATCCAATCCACGGAAGACTAAGTTTTTGCGCCTGGGTTCATCTTCGAGTCTCAGCAACCGTAAATTCTCGCCCGCTCTTTGCTCTTTCATGGTTTCCATCTCTAATCGAAGAGCTTGATTTTCACTTTTGAGATTTCCGACTTCCGAACGGAGATCCCCGAAGTTATCCTTTAGTTCTTCAAAGTCCTGTTTTGTTGGCAGGCTTTTTAAGCGGTCATCAATCAGGGTAGCCATAGTATTCTGCATCATGCTCATCAAGTCGCCAACTGCAATATTTCCAACTGTCGCTACAGTAGGAGTGGCTTCTCCAATAATTTTTCGTTTTCCTGATTGCGTAAATGATGCTGGCACTTCCTGAGGCGCTCTTGGTGGGGTTCTCTGTAGGCCGGCCATGATTTTGCGTATTATACAATATGACAACAACAAATTTAAAAAGTGCTTTCCACAGGTTCGTGTCCAAGCTTAGTTCAAATTCAACCGCTCTTGATAACTACGCAGAATCTATCGAGGAGCTATCGATACTTATCGCTGCGCTCGCGTATGAGGGAGTCAGCTGTTCCTTAAGATACTCCGAGAAGATATAGACTTGTCCGTCTGTCCGTCCGTCCGTCTGTCTGTATGAACACCTAGATCTCAGAGATGGTAAGAGATAGAGGTTTGACATGTATGGGACAAATGCTTCTTTTATCTGCCCGCAGATCAAGTTTGTTTCAAGTTTTGGCCACGCCTTCGTACCTTCTAGAGATAGTTAGTAATTAGCAAAATGAATCGATTGCCGAAGAAATGGTAAAGATCGGATGAATGGTTATCAAGTTATGAGCAAAAAAGTGAACCACAGCCCGCCCGCTACCACCCCTCCCACCCTAAAAAATGTTGCATACTTTTTGGATGGTCACACTAAGGAACGCAGGAACACTGTTAAACATGTTTTTTCATGAGTAACGGGTATATCGAAGTCGGTAAGAGCCGACTTTAACTTACGCTCTCGTTTCAAATAAATATATTAAAAATATTATTTTCCTATGACTCAGGGGAACATTTGCTTGAATTTCAATGCGAAAGTGAGGAAATCTTTACACCTATTTGATCTGTTTTGAACTCATTTCCACGCCACCTATTGAGGTAAAATTCAAGGCGCGTTTTTTTAACGTGGTTTCCCCATGAGGCCTACTCCATGTAAGCCACAGAAGGGCGTTTTTCTTTTTTAAGTCGTGTCCCCTAAGGAAGGGCCTAATCCACTGTCGTCTTCCCAGTGCACTTCCTCCTATGAATTAATATATTATGTTCATAATTCGCCATCCATCGATGAATATTTTATTGGACCCAATAAAGTAAAATTTTTTTTCAAAAAATCACGCGAATGAATATCATTAACGATGTTTTCTTTTTCGGGATTATATAACTGACCAATAGCCAGGAAGATGTTATGGATCCTATCCTTGTGACTTGGGAATCGTTTATAAAACATAAAGTTGGCCAAATATCCCGGATAGTGCATTTTTTTCGCCCAAAATGTGGCAACTCTGCCTTCACGTCCCGCCACAGCCTTTCTATGTTTTGTGTGTGTGCTTGTGTAGAGTGATCCACAAAATTTTTGGAATGGTTCATCACCGTTTGGTGTAGAAACCCCTCATTTTCCAGGCAATTGTAAGCTTTCCAGCAATCCGAAATGACCGTGGATCCGTCAGCTATATTTTCCTTAATTATTTTTAAGAGTGTTTCCTTTCCACGGTCTTCAACCGGAATTACGAAAAATTTACCGGACTCTCGTTCTAATCCACCAAAAATCCACTGACCCTCCACAACCCGACCACAATTATATTTCCGCCTTCCGATTTTGGACTCGTCAATTTCCACGGTTTTGCCGTGGCCACCAAGTTTTCCACTGCTCTCACGGATAGACCAATCTATATAAACCTCCCTTACAAAGTTTTTCCAGTCTATAATTGTTTGCCTGGCCCATCCCAATTCGTCTTCCAAAAACTGAATTTCACCTTTTAAAGTAAAAATTGTAAACAAATAGAAGAAAAACAAAGGCTACAATTCAAGAAAGTTAATTTTACCTTTTAAGCGAACTGTATCCCATACGACAAAATTGGCAATCTCCTGTATGGATACTTTTGAATCAGCAAAAAAGGTATTTTTGCGGATACTTTCATTGAAATTGCACTGAATAGTTTGCCGTCATCTTTTACTGCTATCTTACAGTCAGCAGAACAATTTCCACATTTTTTTTCTTGTAGTAAACATTTGTGACGCTTAAATACTCAATAACATCTATATTCGTCAAAGCAGGTAAAGCTTAGTGCTCATACAAACTAAATCGTCTGCTAGCGGAATTGACAACTTATTCCGATGGGTGAGCCAGCGTACAGTGCTGTGTGACTGTTTAACGCCAAAACACCACCCTTTATCAAAATAGCACCAAATGTGAAACGGTAAAACTTTAAAACCGTTGGTTTGAAAATATGCCAATCGATGATTTTTGTCGAACTTTTGATGCTGTCATTCCGACAGGTCGGTGTCGGAAAAATTACAAACTATTTTTTCTGCTACCACCCCATCGGAATTGAGTCAGCTGTTTGTGCCTTCAACGCAGCGCTTCTACCTGTCTAGTTAGCTGCGCTTCGAGCTTTCCGATAGGCATGAACGGAAATTTAGGTTTTTCTGAGTTCGACTGAGCGTAAAGGCCTGTCGGAATTTTGCAAAAGCTTTCCGACACCCTTTTTTATACCCGGTACTTGTAGAGTAAAAAGGGTATACTAAAGTCGTGCAAATGTATGTAAGGGCAGAAGGAATCGTTTCCGACCATATAAAGTATATATATTCTTGATGAGCATCAACACCCGAGACGATATAGACTTTTCCGTCTTTCCGTCTGACCGTCTGTCTGTATGAACACCTAGATCTCAGAGATGGTAAGAGATAGAGGTTTGACATGAATGGGACAAATGCTTCTTTTATCTGCACGCAGATCAAGAAAATTTCTCCGCGAAAGAGAAGAAAACGCTAAAAAAAGGTGTTGTGGACTGTTGTGGACGAAGCGGTTTTGTTAAGAGCGCTCGAGAGAGAGTAAGAGTGTGCTGTGTGCGTATATGTGTTTTTTTTTTACAAAAACAAACATATATCAAATTGCTAACAGCCTCATCCAATACAATAAACACATTGATAGCTTTAACTATATGTTTACCATTTTTCAAAATAAAGAATCTAAAACTGCACAAAGCTAGCAGCAAATAAATGTACATACTTATGTGGCCAAATAAAAGTAACGAAACTTTGGCGCTCAAATAATTTTGAACTATACTGTTTTTCTAAGAGCGCGAGAGAGCGTGTGCATGAAAGAAACCAACTCACACTCAGGTAGAATGTACATACATATGTGGCTTGGCTCTCTGAGACAGATGAGAGACATATGTTAGAAAGAAAAAGCCATTAACAAGAGAGAGAAGGAAAGGGACTACACACATTTAGATCAACTCGCCAAAATTGTGTTAGAACAGATCATATTCATCCCTGGAAAGTACTAGAACCAATTTATAGACCGATTGTTCTTATGGCAACTATATACTATAGTTATTCGTTTAGGATCAAAATTTTTCAGAATTATCTGGAAGCAAAAATGTCAAGATTGGGGGCGATAGCATTGAAAACATAAACTATGAAGAAAATATTAAAACACGCAGACGAAAACGATCTATGACCCCTCTTCATGTCAAAGGACTGATTCGTCAGAGCAAGAAGGATCCGTTTAAGCCTGCTACCTAGCTTAAACAGAGCTTAAATTAGATGCGACGAACTAAACAGCCTGCAGCCCAAGAAAGGTATCACTTTTGAACCCGATACATTACTAAGCACATGAAGTTTGCCAGGGATCATGCAAATTGGACATACCAACAATGGAATATTCTATACTCAGATGAGTCCAAAGTGGGTATGTTTGGTGGAAAAGGATCTCGAACATACGTTAGACGTCCAAGGATCACAGCAAACAAACTCCAGTACACCAGAAAAATCATTAAGCATGGAGGGTATATATTATGGTATGGGCGTGATTCTCCTACTATGGAGTAGGTCCAATACATTGGATAAAAACCATTATGGATCAGCACGTGAATAGCATGGAGACAGTAATGCCGCTCGTATGGGTCTTTTAACAGGACAATGACCCCAAACACACCAGCAAGAGAGCAAAGTAATGGTTCGGGGCAAATCTGTGAACGTTTTGGAGTGGCCTGCTTAGGCGATCGACCTGAATCCCATCGAAATCTATGGTCCAACGTCAAGAAAGCAGCTTCCAAGCCAATCACTATCGGATCATTTTGCGAAGAAATTACAGATTCCTGGTCCAAAATTCCCCTCAAACGATGCAGGACTTAGTTGATTCCATGCCAACACGCAGCGCAGCTGTTATTGCCAATAAAGATCACTGTAATAAATATTAAATTTTAAATATAGATTTAGTATTAATAGTTTAAAATTGTTACCAAATCAATTCGTTACTTATTTGTAATATGTTAAATTTAAAATCCATTATTGCAAGGTTTTGCTATTTTTTCGACATTATACAGTCCTCTTCCAGTATTTACTTTCGACAAAAATTGCCTAATTCGAATTCGTTAAATGTGTTGTATAAAATTGATTTGATTACTTAGATTTAAACGTTTTGATTTGAATCCTTCGAGAAAAGAGTAACTAGAAACCAACGCACAATGGTCCCAAAGTCGATTTTTTTGGCATAAAAATTATAAAGATTTCTGCACGAACTTTGGTTTATACTCATATTTCGGGCCCCCAAGGCGACTTACAAATATTCGTTCAATTTAGACCCTTGTTTTATATAGCTGCCATATAAACGATCTGGCCGATTTTCACTAACTTTGTTGTTTTTTAAACTATTGAAATGTAATTCAGTTCACACACGTATTTTAGGCTCCCAAGGTGTCCTAACAAATTTTGTTCAACTTAGACTATTTTTTTATATAGCTGCCATATAACCGATCAGGCCGACTAGCATGAATTTAGCTGATTTTGATGATGTAATAAATGCCATATTTACAGAAGCTAATCCATTAGTACAACTTTAATTAGGTGAATATTTTTAATCATTAAATTCAGAACCTAAATGTAAACAGTATTTATTCTCAATATCGGATCCATCCGAATCGGTATCTTCTGTATTATCTTCATTACAATGAGGGTCCATACTACAACTTAATGCAAAAGAGGGAACGTCCAAAAGCGCAATGACATCCGTTGGAAGAGGTTTATTTTGTGCCTTTCTTTAATGTAAACATTAACTAGAGATCAGTGGATCGCTAGAGTCCATAGCTCTATGAAAAACGACGTGCATATTATTCTGACGACTGCTTTTTCGTGTATGCATTCCTTAATCAATTTTTTATGCTCAAACTCGAAGTGGTCTGAAAAAATCGTGATTTCACGGGTTTGTGAAAATTCGTGATAAAACCAATTAGTCTATCGTATAGAGGACACTTTAATGAACAATATTGCATTAACAGTTACGACAATCCACGACAATCCACCAAACTTTTACTCCACGAAACATAATTATTTTGAGGTTAAGCTCGCCTAAGACAGCACACAACAAAAACACATAAAACAGAGGACAAAGCACATATATAGAACAAACTCAAACGAAATTGCATTAAACATACCTTGGACATTATTTTCCATAGTTTACTTTAATTGTTTTAATCAATTTTCGTTTATTTTGAAGGCAATAAACTTAGACAAAATTTTGCCACAACAAAAGCCACGTGCGGAGTTTAATGAATGGCTGACTTTCAGGGCTTCGCAAAACTTTACGGGCTGAATTTCATAATAAAATTCTTCGATTCTATGACCGCTAGGATATACTCTTTTAAAAAATAAATAGATTTTTCCACAAATCGCAACTTTTTTTTTGGACTTTATGCCAAAAAAATCGACTTTGGGACCATTGTGCAACGGTTTGATACGTACTTCCATAATTGTTTAGTAGGACAAGAACATCTAAAATAAATTCGACTTCACTTTAGTGAAAACCGAAACATGTCAGATAGACATTTTATGTATTTCTTATACTTGCAGGCAGGTCAAGTTTATTTAAAATTTTTGACCTGGCGCCCGCGCAATTTGGACAAAACGTCTTATCCCCTACAGTTTTGTAGATAGATGGTTCGTACCATCGGTATTGTTTATCGATTTGCCGCAGAAAATATAAAGATCAGATGACGATAGTTGAGTTATAAGGAAAATAATCAATTATGATGGGTAGCACTGGCCGCAGCGGCGATGGGCAGCACTTTATGGCTTTTTTGCTACTTCATTTAAATTGATCAAATATATATAAACAACCGACTTTCTTAATTGTTTTGGTTTGTAAACGAAACATAACTGACACACAGGAGGAACTGTTCACATGCTGTGCATGATGCATTTATGGACACTCCAGAAATGTATGTGGGTGCTGAATAAATCGGGATTTACACGGTGATGCAAACTTCATGAAATTTTTTAAAAAGCTTTCGTTTGTAGAAAAGACGTGTGGAGAGGAAAGCGATAACACTACACCTCTCTCCTACAAGACAGAAAAACTTCATGAAGTTTGCTTCACCGTGTAAATGCCGACTGAATAAATGGGAACTTCGTGTCAAAAATTTTCCTCACTTCTAAGAACAGGCCTTAAAGAGTGTTGATTTTAAGTTTAACTATTTTGTCTTATTCGTTTTATTCTGTACTTTATTTCAGTGAAATTTCAAATTGCTCATCTGTATGAAATCCAGAATAAGCACAAGGCTGCAAAGGAAGCATACGAGTTTCTATTAAACGACAACAATTTATCATTGGACCTTAAAGCGGATATATATAGACAATTAGGTAAGCACAGGAAACTTTTATATAATTTTTGTTTGGTGTTTTTTTTTGTGTATCGTTATTTACATACTAACATAAACTGGCTTAGCGACCTAATTCAGACGGCACTATTTCGCCCAAAAAGGTTATATTAAATTAAGCAATTTTTGTTGTTGTTGTCCTTGCGGTTGTTGTTGTAATGAAAATGTAAAATTGGCTGACAGCTCCTCCAACGGGGCCAAGCCAAGCTTCTCACACGCGATTGTTGTTTATATTTTTCAATGTTAAAAATATTTGAATCATTGGCCCATGGTTGCAAACATTTTTAGAGAACGGATCGTCTGAAAATGTCGAAAATCGATTCTTTTTTTCACTCTGTTGGTCCTAACTCCATTTAGCGATCAAATATTTCAAAAAAAAAATTGAAACAATTTTTGAAAATTGGTAAAAAGTTTTTCTTTAAATGTGTGCAAGCATTTTGGACAAAGTGGTTCTGTGATAATCGCATTTGAAGTTTCGACAACTGTTAAAACTTGTAATTTCTACACCCAAAAAAAACTTGTCATCAAAATGACTAAATTTAGACATCAATTTGAAACTATTGAGTATCGAATTCTCTCTAATACTCCAAGTATCAAATTGATATCTTCGAAAGTATTAACATGATATTTCGAAGATTTCAAATCGATACTAACGTGTATCAGGTTGACACTTTATTGTATTCATTTTTATACCCGTTACTCGTACAGTAAAAAATGTATACTAAAGTCGTGCAAATGTATGTAACAGGCAGAACGAATCATTTCCGACCATATAAAGTATATATATTCTTGATCAGCATCAACAGCCGAGTCGATTTAGCCTTGTCCGTCTGTCTGTATGAACACCTAGATCTCAGAGATGGGAAGAGATAGAGATTTGACACGCATGGGACAAATGCTTCTTTTATCTGCACGCAAATCAAGTTTGTTTCAAATTTGGGTCACACCCCCTCCCGCCCCCGCGATGTGGACAAAAGTTATATCTCCTACAGTTTTAAAGATAGAGGATTCGTACCTGCTATAGATAGGTAGTAATCAATTTGCCGAAAGAATGATAAAGATGGGATGAACGGTTCTCAAGTTATAAGCAAAAAAGTGAACCAAGCCCTCCCCGCTACCACCCTAAAAATGTTGCATATTTTTTGGATGATCACACTAAGGAATGCGGGAACACTGTTAAACATGTTTTTCATGAGTAACGGGTATATCGAAGTCGGTTAGAGCCGACTTTTACTTACGCTCTCGTTTTATTTCAATTTGACACTAGGTCTTATTAATTTGATTATTCAACTATCAAACTGTTTGTTTCATTTTGATAATAGCTTTTATTAATTTAATATTATTTTTTATCAAATTTGTAGTATTAATTCAGTTCATTATAAACTGCCATAAAAATTAAAACATTATATATTATAAAATATTTATTTATTCCAAACTCCTTTAAAATGTAATTTATTTACACTAATAAATTGAATTCGTCAAGTGTCACTAAGGGGAAACATTGGTCTCTCACTGACTCGTGTCCACGCAAACGTTGCTTAATCAGAAGTCACTACATTGGTGTTCCTCTTGCTGGAGCACGTACATCAGAGTTCTCCAGCCATAGACCCCGGGGCACGAAAATACTCCCCAATTCACACCGAATGCTTACGCCTTCAGAGACTAAGTATAGAACGCGAAAAACGCCTGTTTTGCAGCTTTCTTGGTTTCGAACCTCTGGCATTGCACGTTGTCTTGCAACTCGCTGAAACAGCCACAGCAGCATTGTGGTTTGTTATGTGTCCTGTCTAAAGAGGAACATTTGTTGTTTACATATGTTTGCAAAAAACGACGACAACAACATTAATACTCAACTGCTTACCGTGTAAATATCCATTTTTATACACTTGAAAAGTGTATTTTAATTTTGCCCAGAAGTTTGCAACGCATAGAAGGAGTCATTTCCGACCACAAAAAGTATATATGTTCTTGATCAGGACGACGAGCTGAGTCGTCCCTCTAGTCCCTCAGTTTTGAAGCTATCGAGTTGAAACTTCTTTTGACTGCACGCTGCAAATATGTCGGAACCGACCGGATCGGATGACTACTTCTTGTAGCTGCCATAGAAATCTTTGGTCGGAAGAACTTAAAACAAGTGAGAAAGTCGGTCAAACCCGACTATATTTATACTCTGTACTCTAGAGTAGGAGCTGAATGCAGTGCTGCTGCTGCGCTCATCTCTAAGTTTCTCTCTCCCCCCACTCTCTGTCTGTCTCTCTCTAAGATTGTGCGGCGTTGGTTGTGAGAGGGTGGGAGTGGGAGGCGGGGGGTAATTGACTTATTTAATCAGAACTTGAGAGCCGCTCATCCGATCTTTATCATTTCTTCGGCAAATCGATACATATGCTAATGACTAACTATTTTTAGAATCATCTTTCTAAAAAATTGTGGGAGATATGAATTTATTCCAAATTGTGGGGGCGGGATGAGGCGTGACAAAAATTGAAGATAAACTTGATCTGCCTGCAAGTATAAGAAGCATTTTTCCCATATATGTCAAACCTATATCTCTTACCATCTCTGAGATCTGTTTGTTCATACGGACGGACGGACACGACTATATCGACTCGGCTGTTGATGCTGATCATGAATATGTATACTTTACTGTGTAGGAATTAATTCCTTCTCCCTGTTACATACTTATGCACAAACTTAATATACTCTATGTACCTTCGGTACAGAGTATAAAAATTGATTAGTTTTAAATTAATACTTCTGCGCATCAAATTAATATTCTTAGTTTTAATGTAATGCTGTCTAAGCTTACATTGATACAAAAAAAATGATACTAGTTTCAGTTTCAATTTGAGACACGTGTTTCAAATTGATATTGATAGAATTTGTTTTGGGTGTAAAAACTCGAGAAAATTAAAATCAGACTATCGTGTGAAACCAATGCACACAAACGACGCACTCTCCGAATTTCACAGCAGCAAGCATAAGGGAATTTCCTCAGAAATATATGCCAAAAACCAAAAACATATATTTATTTTATGCAACTAACCTATCTTATGTTAGGTTAGGTAAGGTTGCAATGGTTAGAATGGCAGAATCCCATATATTCACTTAGGCCAATGAAGGTCCATTGTGTTACCATATAAGCCTTTCTATGCTGTTATCGTAGAGGGAGAGTCTTCCCCGTTAAACCATTTAGAAAAAAGTTGAAATTTGAGCTGCGAGGCTATATCTATTTCAGATATTCAGGACGAATGAGAACTGTAAGTCGTCTTTTGCTAAGAGCTGGACAGCTTCTACTGAAGTCATTGTGTCTGATGCCAAGTCTAGCGGCGTGTCTTCCTATTAGGCAGTGCCCTACTAATAAAGAAATATTCAGTCCTTGTTGACGGAGTAACGCCCTAGATCTTAATATTAAGAGTAGGCCTTGTAAACCTAGATACTTCACACTTTTATGGTTATTCGACAGTTTGTATTTCATATCCGCTGATGATATTGCCAATGCTTCTGCGCCGTATTGCAGGACTGGGATGATAAGCGACTTGCATAGGGCTATTTTCGTTCTTCGCGTTAGGTCTCTGATCCTGAACTCCCAACTTAGCCGATAGTAGCATCGGTTTGCAAGAGTGATTCTTCGTCGGATTTCCCGACTGATGTTGTTGTCACTGGTTATCGTCCTTCCGAGGTAGACATACTCATATACAACTTTAAAGTTGTACTCACCCATTGTAACAGATTGTCCAAGACGCATAGACTTCTTTTTCGAGGATTCTATGTATTCGGTTTTTTGATTCGATCAGTTAAATTTTCATTCCAATATAATTTTTTGTCCAACAGTACACCCAGGTATTTAGCTGAATCGCTTAATTTTAGGTGTATAGCGTTTAGTAGTGGGGGGGTTGAATTTGGTACCTTATATGCTTGCGATTGAAGAGGACGAGCTTGGTTTTGGTTGGATTGACTCTAAGGCCGGTTTTTGTCGTCCAATTGAAAAGTGTTGAGAGTGCATCCTGCATCAGATTGCAGAGAGTGTGAGGAAATTTGACTCTAGTTGAGAGTTAACCATCCTGCTGGTAAGCATGAGTCGAATGAATTCTACTAGGGGTGCTTCCACATTTAGATTTGAACTATCTTATGATTGATATATGTATCAACATAAGTTCCTGAATTAAAATTTTTTATGTTTTTATACCCGTTACTCGTTGAGTAAAAAGGGTATACTAAAGTCGTGCAAATGTATGTAACAGGCGGAGGGAATCATTTCCGACCATATAAAGTATATATATTCTTGATCAGCATCAACAGACGAATCGATATAGCCATGTCCGTCTGCCTGTCCGTCCTTCCGTCCGTCCATCCGTCCGTCTGTATGAACACCTAGATCTCAGAGCCTAGAAGAGCTAGAGTAACCAAAATTGACTTGTAGACTCCTATAGTCTGCACGCAGATAAAGTTTGTTTCAAATTTTTGCCACGCCCACCCCCGCCCCCACAATAAAAAATGTTGAATAACTGCCACATTTTTTAAAGATATCAAGTTCAAATTTAAAACTTAAGTTTATATTCAGAATAACTATAATCCCTGAAATTTTCATCAAGGTCCGATATAAGTAGCCGAGTTAAAAATGTTGCATACTTTACGGATTTTCCCACTCAGGAACACAGAAACGCTTGTAAACATTTCTTCTCATGAGGAACGGGTATTTCAAAGTCGGTTAGCTCCGACTTTAACTTACGCTCTCGCTTATTATTACATACGCACATGTATACGCTGACAGCCTTAAGGCAAAACTGACTTTATGTTATTTGTTTCTAATATATGTAACCCTACCTTAGTCACTACATCAGAACGATCCGGTCTCCCGCGACGAGCGGGGAGTCCGGGTGTAGTATGAGTGTGCGTCTATGGGGGGAGCCGTGCGCGTGATCGTGACCCATCCACCGGTTCTCGGCTCGTGAGCCATCACGGACTCTCGGCTTCTGAGCCACAGCTCGCAGCTTTAATCTTGTGCAGCCGATGTACGTGTACGTGGATAATCGCCAGTTACGACCATTTTGAAAAATATAATCGCCACGACACTTAATATAATGTTGTGGCTCTAAGCTAACAGCCAAGAGCTGACAGATCAACCCTCACGGCTCTCGAGATGAGGCTCTCATCTCAATTCTATGAGCTGAGAGCAAGGCGTCGCGTCCAGAGCTGTGAGCAAGGACCGATAACGAACTCTGATCAGGTGTTGTTTCCTGGCTCTAAGAATTGAAATACTTTGACCGAACCACATCTAAGGTGTTCCGTTTCGGCATGGATTAGATAAACAACTGTTTGCATGTTTATTGTATTAGTGAAGCTAACGAAGATATTGTGTGTGGCTGAAATTTTTTTAACATGTTAAAATCGCTTCTCAATTACAGGATGGATGCACCATTGCGTCGAATGCCTAGGCGAAAAAAAGGAACGGGAATCTAGCGCATTGCAATTTTTGCAAAAATCTATTGAAGCAGAGCCTAAGAGTGGACAATCATTGTACTTATTGGGAAGGTGCTATGCTGGTATTAATAAGGTACATGATGCGTTTTTAGCATACAGAAACTCTGTCGAAAAAAGTGAAGGAAACGCAGATACGTGGTGTTCAATTGGGTAATATTTCTTAACTTCCGACATGAATATTTATCAATATAATATAATAAATTTCCAAAGCGTTTTATACCAACAACAAAACCAACCTACGGACGCTCTTCAAGCCTATATATGTGCGGTTCAACTAGACAAAGATCATAAAGCTGCGTGGACTAATTTGGGAATTCTTTATGAGAGTTGCGGTCAGTTGCGAGATGCTTATGCTTGTTATCTAAATGCAACTAAAAATGCTGCAAGCCAGGTAAGAGGTTAAATTTACTATCAGACATCCCTTATATTAGCATTTTTCAAAGTTAAAACCAAATATTATATATCACTCTGCCCTACCAGTCAACTAAAAATACTCCGTTTTTTTTTGCCGAATCTAATAAAAACGACTGAATTGTAGTGTTGTAGACTGTTTCATATATATTGCCCAGATAATTCAAAATGTCGCCAGATATTGGCATCAGATATGTAGAGTGAAATTGTTTGTTGTGTTTGTCTGTCGATGAGTTTAATGTATTTTTTTACGTCAGAGATATTGTGGTTTGTTGTAAAGAATAGTGGGAGTTGGACTGCTGTTTTGGCTGCAACGTCGGCTTCTTCATTGCCGGTTATGTTGGAATGTCCTGGTACCCAAATTATTATTATTTTTGGAGAGGAGTTTAGGAGGGTTTGTCGGATGCTGAGAGGGTAGAACGATTGGTTGTTAGGGTTGGCTATTGAGTGTATGGAGGATAATGAGTCTGTGCATATGGCTGTTTTTTTTTGCGATAGTTTTTTTGCTATTTGTATTGCATGACTATCTTATTCAATTTGTATTAAAATTTTTATTTTAAGGCTGGAATCACACTTTAAATTTTTGGAGACAATTATTGTCGCAATTTTTTATTAATAGACAAAAGTCTCTGTTGAAAATTATCTCAGCCTCTTTAAAAGCATTGTGCTTCGAGTTTAAACATTCTCTGACTCGCTTACACCAAAGATGTTTTCCCCATAGACGAAAAATTGTGACTAAAACTGTCCCTAAAAATTTAAAGTGTCATTCCAGCCTAAAGAATTTTTCACCCAGCACTTCCAATATCGCACGAGCAGTCAGATTACATGTGACAACAACAACTCGCAATTTGGCTAGGGCGATTACCGATTGGAATGCCAATACAGCTGCTTCTGCCATTTGAAGTGTTACTAAGCAAATTTGTAAATTTCCCACCTACTCTCCACCCAATTCCATCCAACTTTCAACCCAGATTCCACCAACATTCCACACACACATACCATCCACTTTCCGCCGACATCCCACCCACTTCCCATCCACTTCCAATTACCACCCACCATAAGCCCACTTCCCGCCCATATCCCACCCACATCCCATCCACATACCACCTACTTCCAAAACAACTTAACAGCCACATCCCACCCACATTCCATCCACCTTCCAACCACTTCCCAGAGGGCATCCCGGCGGTATTTCCAACATCGGAAAATGTAAAGTTTCAAGTCAATCGGATGAAAAATAGTTTTTTGCATGCTGAATTTTCCGGCCATTTTCCTCGTGGTCGGATTTTCCAAAATCGGGAAAACACGTGTCGAATTATTTCGCGTACTATGCTTACAAACCAAGTTTCAAGTCATTCAAATGAAAAAATAAATTTTTCCCCATAGAAACTTTTCCCACGCTTTTCCGAGGTGGAATTTTCCAAATTTTCTTTTTAGTGCGCGCCTGCATAACTACACGAAGATCTTTGCCAAATCTCAAACCTGTAGTATAAGCCGTTTAGGCTGTGGGTTGATAATATGTCAGTCGGGCGTACAGATTTATATATGTAGATATATAAATGTGTACGCCCGACTGATATGGTGACATATTATCAATGCCCAGCCTAAACGGCTTATCGTACAGGTTTGAGATTTGGCACAGACCTTCGCTTAGTTATGCAGGCGCGCACTAGGAAAAAAAATTGGAAAATTCCCGGATTCACCCGGAAAAGTCGGAAAGGCGTCGGAAAAGTTTGTATGGGAAAATTTTATTTTTCTTTCGATTGACTTGAAACTTGGTTTGTAACCAAAGTACGCGAAATGATTCGACACGTGTTTTCCCGATTTCGGAACGCCCACGAGGAAAATGGCCTGAAAATTCCGCTACCAATCATCCGATTGGCTTGCAACTCTGTTTGTAAGGACAGAATACGAAATAGTTTTAAATGTGATTTTCCGATGTTGGAAAATTTTACCCAACGGTCAGAAAATTCCCGGAAAAGTCAGCATGACATAAAAGGTTTTTCATCCGATTGGCTCCCCGGAAAATCCTCCATGGAAAATAATATTTTTCACCCGATTGACTTGAAACTCAGTTTGTAAGGTCAAAATGAGAATTCAGCTGTGTTTTTATTTTCCGATGTTGGAAATACCGCCGGGATGCACACTGGGAAGTGGATGGGATGTGAGTGGGATGTGGGTGGTTAATTGTTTTGGAAGTGGGTGGGATGTGGCCGTGAAGTGGGTGGTATGTGGGTGGAATGTAGGTGGTAAGTGGATTGGAAGTGGGCGGGTTGTGGGCGGGAAGTGGGTGGTATGTGGGTGGTAAGTGGGTGGAAAGTTGGTGGGAATTGGGTGGAGAGTGAAGGAGAGTGGGTGGGATGTGAATGGGAAGTAGGTGTGCATTGGTTCTATACTGTTGAAGGCGCTGCGAAGCGCGACGGGTTATTGCTAGTACTTTATATGGTCGGAAATGATTCCTTCTGTCTGTTACATACATTTGCACGACTTTAGTATACCCTTTTTACATAACTAAAGATAAACACATTTTTCTAAATTTACTTTTATTCATAATTCAAAAAGTATCGTTTTTGCGATTTAAAAAAAAAAATAGAGGAAAGCTAACTTCGGCTCGACCGAAGTTTATATACCCTTTGAGCATGATATATTCTGCCAGTTTTTTATATGGCAGCTTTACGATATATTCATCCGAATTTGATCAAACTCTCTAAATTTTGTGTTGAGACAGATAATATTTATAACTGAAACGTACAAACACGCTACCATTGAAAACAAAAAAGTTTTTCTCACTAAAACTATTTTTTCGACCGATCATTCAGCTACATGCTTTAGTCATCCGATTTGAATCAGACTTGACAGAATTATGTGTTAGCATATCATATTGATCAGTAACGAGTTTGGGAGCGATAGCATTGAAAACAAAAAAGTTTTTCATACTAAAACTTTCTTTCAGATCTATCTTTTGTATGGCAGCTATAATATATAGTTGCCCGATATGCATAAAACTTGCTGAAATTATGTGAAAGCATAAAAAACTTATAAATACGAGGTTTGGTAGCGATAGCATTGTAAATAAAAAGTTTTTCTCACTAAAACTACCTTTTTAACCGATCGTTCCTATGGCAGCTATATGCTATAGTCATCCGATCCGGCCGGTTCCGACAAATGTGCAGCGTATTTGTATCAAAAGACTTCGTGCAAAGTTTGGTTACGATAACTTTAAAACTGTCGGAGGAGATAGCATAGAAACAGACGGACGGACGGACAGACGGACATGGCTATATCAACTCAGCTCGTCACGCTGATCAAGAATATATATACTTTATGTGGTCGGAGATGCTTCCTTCTGTGCGTTACAAACATCCGGACAATTTTAATATACCCTCTCCAAGGGTATAAAAACTGCAAAACGACAGTTTTGTTTTGCAACTGTCAGTTTTATGTAGCAACTGCATCAATGGCTTACCAAAGTCATGCTTTTAGATGCCAAAGTATTCCATAGTCTGATTCACACAAAAGTTGACATCGGAGGCATAGTCCAGACCCGCATATGATGTGTATTGACATTGTTTTCACAACTTTCCATTTAATAACATATAATTGTTAACAAAATCGAACATATCATTTCTTTTAATTTTAGAATGCAGGAACTTTTCGAGAAGACAACAAAGCACTATGCGTAAAGAATGACGCACATGGATTAACTAAAGGCTTGTCACAACGGGTTAAGTTTCTCGAGACTCAGCTTGGTCAAGCACCGTTGCCAAGTATAACATCAAAACGAAGGCAGCTTTGTTCGATAGAAGAAGCTTGGAATCTTCCGATTTCATTAGAAATGAATTCCCGACAACAACAACAAACACTACAAATGCAGCCAAGACAATTTACCAAAAATGCTCCTTCGCAGGTAACGTTATAATCTAAAATCGCATTGTTTTCTTATTATATCCTTGCTAAAGATTACTATATAATTAGTATGTTTATAAGAAAGGAAAATCTCCGACACCATAATATAAATACATATATAGCGGTCATGAGGGCCCGTCCTAACCAAGGCTTCAAACCGGTCCTGAACCGAACCCCCTAGAACCGGTTCGGTTCGGGTTTTTTGAGTCCGACGAACCGGACCATGAACCGAACCCCTAATATTATTGACTTCTCGAACCTGAACCCGAACCGAACCGCTTTTTAAAAAAATTAGGTTCGGTTCAACACTTAAGTATTTCGTCCAACGACATTTACAGTGAAATATATAAATTGCTTGTAATCTAAATGCTCTCATTCAATAAGTTCTCCAATCCTGCGACATTTCTCTAGGTCTGATTTATACTATCAACGTCGATAATGAAGCGAATTTGGATCGAGCAGAGAACTTTTGAAGGACAACAGCAGAGCAGAACAGTAATACAACTATGTACCTCAAAAGCATTTCTTGATGTGGACTGTGACCAAGTTACCTCAATAGATTTCCTGGAGGACATAATATATGAAATCTTTCAAACCCATAAAATGCGCGAACGTTTACTAACAATTAAAGATTCATGTATTCAGAGTTCTTTAAAGAAGCTCAACACAAAATCTATTGGATTGAAACTGCTGATTCACAATTACTACCAAGTGATTTAAATTCCGCTGGCTTTTCATTTCGAGCAATAGTTCTGAAATCGTTTGTTTATTACTATAAAGTTCGATTAACGTTCTTTTATTATAAATGTTTTAAAATTCTTGAAAGGTAAAAAAAACGAGGATTTAAAAAAAATTGCCTTTACTATACTTGCTATTCCAGCAACTCAGGTATCAGTTGAACGAGCCTTTTCAACACTTAAGTTTGATCTTTCTTTTTTAAGAGCTGGTGAAGCTAGGAAGATATAATGTAAGTATCATAATTGAAATATAGAATATTATTTAAACAAATAGGTATTTATAAACCGAAACTATTATTTTATGTTCAAGCGAACCGAAGTTCGAACCAAAACCTTGGGTTTAGGGGTTCCGAGAACCGGTCCGAGAACCGAACCTTAGGCTTTACAACGGGTTCGAACCCCCGGATCGAACTTTCTGTAAAATTTTAAAGGTTTGCAGCCTTGGTCCTAACAGCACACCGCTGCAAGGCCTTTATACATTAACAGCCGGACTCAGTCGAGAGTCGGAGTTTGGGTATTGCACATCGGTTCCAGTGGCACCCCCACGCCAGTCTCAATAAAAGAATAAGACAATCAACCATGCTCTTATTTTCGCTTTCGAAAATATTTTTTATTTATTTAATAACCTTTACTTATATTATCTTATTGAACCCTTTTTTGTTTGACCAGTTTGTCTCCTAAATCGCAAAAATGTTTGCGAATGTCAAAATGGGAGTGTGACTATAATCAGCCTATATAATCGAATAATGGTTAATTAAACCTTAAACAATCGCATTACAATCAAACAAAATTACTCATTACTTACGAAACCAAAACAATTACTTGAATTAACTAGTTTGAAATTTTACCACATTTAGCGGTTCTGTGGTCCCTTCGGTTTTCATCATGTTCACGATAATCTATAATACTGGGTGGGCCATATTTGACGGACCCATCTGGCAACACTACAACTTTTGCCAGCAATGCCAAATCGAATAATTATATATCGATCGAAACGTCCGGCCAAGTAGATTTTTACCATGGAACAATGCACGTAGCGTGTCGCGAACGCTGTCAGATTGTTGAAATTTTCATTCAACAAAACAAGAAAGATTTTTAACTGATGATGCTCTCTTTAATGCGAAGAAGCCAAATAAAAAGCAACCAAGTCGAACGGATCGAAATTTTTTAAAAAGTGATGTAAACAAATATATTTGAATCCAGTTAAATGATTTTTATCACGAACAGAATAAAATTGTGTTTTTCGCTGATCTTTTTAAAAAAAACTTGCGTCCATCCAATATGACCAATCTTGTACATAATTTACTCCGGCTTTTAGAACTTTTAATTTAAACTATCCGTGTAAATACACGTCTTCCTAAAAATCAAAACTTATTATAAATTTTCCTTTTATTTACCCGTCTATTTACCGTCTATTTATTAATGATAATCTAAACTCATACATGAAAAGACATAATCGGATGTGTAGAGGAACCTGCTCTCAATGCTATTAATTTTTTAAGTATGCTGCTGCGCTCATCTCTAAGTTTCTTTCTCGTTGTTGAATGAAATACGGTGTTGGTTGTGAGCGCGGGGGATGGGGGTGTTTTACTCTTTTTTAATCATAACTGGAGAACCGCTCTTCCGATCTTTATCATCATAGCAAATCGATACATATTGCTAATGACTTACTATCTCCAGAAGTTACGAATCATCTATCTACAAAGCTCGGGGCGATATGACGTGTTTTTAAGAAAATGCGTGGGTGGGACGGGGCGTGGCAAACATTAACAATAAACTTGATCTGTCTGCAAGTATAAGAAGCATTTGTTATATACATGTCAAACCTCTATATCTACTATATACTTAATAGGGTCGGAAATGATTCCATCTCCATGTTACATACTTTTGCACTAACTTAAAATACTCTGTGTACCTTTGGTACAGAGTATAAAAATTAAAAAAAAAAAAATTTCTGGTCAAAGCTGGCATGTTTACACTCCCCAGGCTTTTTTCATTAAAATTCCCAAAATTAAGTTCAAAGCCTAAATTATTACTTAGATATGAATTTAAACTTCTTTTGAACCGGGTTGAGGTGCTTACGAACCGGTTCACAATTGCCTATATTAAACTCTGTTTGTGCTAAATTTTCTCCTTTGCAGTCGATACCCCAGTCGACCCATGTTGAGTTGGGTAATTAATATATGTTTAAATGACTTAAATTAGTTGAATTTGAATGTTTTTGACCGATAAAATGATGTATATGTGTATGATATATGTTTAAATGACTTAGATTAGTTGAATTTGAATGTTTTTGACCGATACAATGATTTATTAAAGAACTTTCATTTTGTTGGTCTTGGTGGACCTTTTTTGGGAAATGTTCATATTTGTTTTTATACGTTTGTTTTTATATATCGTATACATATATATTATTTATTTGTCAGAGCACGATAAAGATGCACTAGTAGCACAGCAAGTCCCGAGAATTGTCTTTGAAAATGAATTGTTTAGTCTGTCACGAGTACACGTCTGACTTTCATAACTGTCAGTGAACACTTTCAACACTAAATACTAAGGAACACTCTCGGCCACCTTCTGGACCTAATGGGGGCGTATGTGGTCATGTAAAGCGGCTGATCGGTTCAACTTGGCGAACCCAGCGTGATCCTGGTTTACTGCGTCTCAAGTCGACTCACACCTCCTCGTGGTGACCACCGGAAACAGAGCAATGCATCCGCAACGCTGCTGGCTAACGTGAGCGGCGACCCGCCCTTCCCTACAGGGTATAATATATAGGGTTAGTGCGTCGGGTTTGGTACCCACCACCGTAAAAAATCTTCACCAATGAAAACTGTGACTACAATGCCTCGGAAACGGCCGGAATATGGTCATAAGTAGTACCAGATTTGAACACCTCGACATCCATAAGGCGACCTGGAAGTCCCCTGATCAACGAACACGAAATCAGATTGTTCACGTTGTGATCGACGGAAGGCACTCATCGAGTGTACTAGACGTGCGTGCGATTCGAGGAGCCAACATAAACTCGGATCACTGCCTGGTTGCAGCCAAGGTACGCACGCGGCTCAGTGTGGCACATGCCTCACGCTCTGGCACACGTCGCAATCTATACGTCGAGAAGCTGCAATCACAAGGGACCTCTGAAGCCTACAAAACTAAACTCGCCCAACTGCTCAGGGAAACCTCCCCATCTTCTTCCGATTTATGCGAACAGTGGAATCGTATATCACACTCCATGAGTACGGCTGCCAAGGAGATACTCGGATACTCCGAGTCTCCGCGAAGTCGAATTTGGTACGATGAGGAGTGCCGACTTGCTACTGCAGAGAAAGACGCAGCCCACAGGAGAACTCTGGAGTCGGGAGCAACGCGGGCTGTTAAGGAGCGATACCGGTAGAAAAGGAAAGAGAAGAAGCGCCTCTTTAGAAGAAACAAGAACGAGCAGGAAAGGCGCATGCGCGAGGAAGTCGAGATGTTATTCGGCATAAGTGAGACTCGAAAATTTTACCAAAAAATTAAGCAATTAACAGAAGGTTTTAAGCCCAGAGTCGCACAATGCAAAGACGAACACTGGAATCTGGTCACCGATCCGCAAGTGGCGCTTAACATATGGAAAAGCTACTTCTCCAACCTACTGGGAGGCCATGATGAACATGCAACCAATCGACAACATAGAGATAGACCCGCCGACCCAACAGGAAGTCCGTTTAGCCATACAAAGGCTAAAGAACAATAAATCACCAGGCGCTGATGAGCTGCCCCCTAAATTGTTCAAGGCTGGAGGAGAAGAATTGGTAAGGTGCATGCACCAACTTCTTTGCCGTATATGGGTTGACGAAAGCATGCCCGACGATTGGAATCTAAGTGTCCTATGCCCAATCTTTAAAAAAGGAGACCCTGCAGTTTGCGCCAACTACCGCGGGATCAGTCTCCTTCCCATTGCATATAAGATTCTGTCGCGCATTATTTGTGAACGTCTAAAGCCGCTTATTAAAACACACTGATTGGAATTTATCAGTGTGGCTTTAGACCTGGTAAATCCACCACAGACCAGATATTCACACTACTACAAATCCTGGAGAAGACATATGGGCATTTCCACAGTCGCGAACGCGACAATCGTACACCTTTAAAATGCAGTAAAATATAGAAAACAAAAGGAATTTTTGATTTTGTTTCTATTTTTTGGTAGAGTTTTGATAGCAGTATATTTAGTGCAAAGGGAAGGTTCAGTCGATTTGACGATTTAAATATACTTTAAAAAATCATGGGATTTATCACGCGACAAAAATGGAAGTCGTTTTCGACTGCATCTTAAAAAAATTCATAAATCTGCGAAAGTTAAATAAATATTTTGAAGCAGTTAACTTTTTAAATAAAGGGGAATAATGCAGCTTTTTATTGAGTGCAATCATACGCAATTATTTACATTAGTTTTGTTTTTATAAGCTTTAATATTATGAAGAACGCGACATTTATCACGCGACATCTTAAAAAAAGCTAACAGTGAAATGGACATTTCTTCGGTATTCAGGCTAATTTTTTTATAGTAAAGAATCAGAAAAGCTGTACTTACATTTTAAGATTTATTTGGATATTTATTTTCAATGTTATGAGAAGAAAAATCATTTTAAAAAAACAATTTTTTTCAATTTCGGTGGACCTTTCTGTGGAAATGCCCATATGAGAGAGGCATCAACACACACCAATTTTTTTGTTGATTGTAAATCAGCCTTTGACACGCCGATAAGGTCAAGGTTTTTTGAAGCCTTGTCTACCCTTGGTATACCAGTAAAGTACGTTCGTCTTTGCATGATGACGTTGAGAAGAACACAAAGCTCCGTCCTCACGAACGGAGTTCAAGCCTGCGCCAGGTGGGGACACTTCCTCCTTATTAACAATCAGAATACAAACTAGATGTACCACTACAACTATTCCAATCATTAAAAGTAAATAAAACAAATATTTTTTTTCGACTTTTGGCCAGCTTTTTGGGATTTGGGACCATAGTGCGCCGGTGCCCACATGCCAACAGAAAGGGCGCCTTTATTTATAAAGATCTAATGCTACACGCATATGCCGATGCTATTGACATCATCGGCAAAAATGAACGGGCGGTAAGCAGGGCGTTTTCAGAGATTGAGAGACCATCGGAACTGATGGGTTTAGCGGTAAATGAGGACAAGACGAAATACCTTGTATCCGCGGACAAAAAGTCCTTGCGTCTTGGAAAATCTGTTACAATGGGAGAATACAACTTTAAAGTTGTAGAGGATTTTGTTTACCTCGGAACGACGATAACCAGCGACAACAACATCAGTCTGAAAATCCGACGAAGGATCACTTTTGCAAACCGATGCTACTACGGGCTAAGTAGGGAGCTCAAGAACAGAGACCTCAAGCGAAGAACAAAATTAGCCCTATAAAAGTCGCTTATCATCCCAGTCCTCCAATATAGCGCATAAGCATGGACAATGGCAGCAGCGGATGAAGCGGCGATTGGCGTGTTTGAACGAAAGATTCTTCGGAGGATTTATGGACCTTTAATAGTTGGCGATGATTTCCGCATTCGAAATAATGATGAACTGTATGAGCTCTATGGGAACACCTGTCTGGTCAAGCGCATAAAGCAACAGCGGCTGCGCTGGTTAGTACATGTCACCAGGATGGCTCCAGTAAGGAAAGCTTATTATTCGAAGGCGGCTGATTATGGAGGAAGAGGCAGGCAGGGGAGACCGCGACTAAGATGGGATGACCGGTTGTAATGGCCAACAAAGAAGAAGAAGAAGAATAAATGGCGAAGTTATGGGGTTCAAAGTCAAAATTTCAAAAGTTGACTTTTTTCCCACTGTATTGGTCCTAGCTCCGTTATTTTTTGACCGATCAAAAATATCATAGTTCACACCAGAAAAGTGGGTATTACGAGCAATTTGCAAAAAAAAATTTGAAAATCGGTCAACAGTTACTCTTTAAATCTTTGCAACCATTTTGGAAAAAGTGGTTCCGAGATAATCGAAAAACAAAAATTATTTTAATTAAACGTAAAAATTGGATTTGGAACATTTAGGTGTTAGCTTTCGCCGAAAAAAAAAAAATTATCAAAATCGGTCAAATAGTTCGCAAGAAATTTGGGTCAAAGTGCATCAAGAAAGGGTAAAAAAAATCTCCAAAAATTTCGAAGTAACATTTTTTTTTTACAAATTTTTTTTTTTAAATAGTGATGATTTTGTAACTTCTTTTTTTAACTAAAAAAAATTTAAAAACATATAATTTTTTAAAAATACGAGGGTCGATGAACAATTTATATAAGAGGGCCGAAAAAATATTGATTTGTTTATTTTTGTAAAACATATTGTCGGATCTGCTTGAAAGTTTTAGAGGATGTTTATAAGACCCTAATAGAACGTTTACGCAACTAAAAAATAAAATAAAAAAAAAATTTTTCTGAAGGTATACAGTACTCTTAACAAATACAATGGGCTTTGCGGGGCAAGTCAGCGTCAGTCTCCTTCAGTCGCCATATTGTTAGTGATGACAGCTATGTTTGATATGGTACAGCAAAATGTATCGAATATTATTAGATGCGCGCTTAAATTGAAACAGTGGAAAGCTGCTGCCACAGTTATTATGAAGATTGGATAAATGAATATTGAAGACGCGTATAAAGAAAGTGTAGACCAACTACTGCGAAATTTGCCAAATTTTTATTTGAATATTTACGAAAACGCGCAGTCATTGGTAAGTAAGAGGTGTAGATTGAACAGTTCAAAATATTTTGCGAAATTTGCAAATTACTGGTAAAAAAAATAGCGAAATTTTCAAAATTCACAAAGTCAGATTATCATGAAGATTTAATAATTGGCACTTGAAGACGGGCAAAGAGGTGGTCCATCAGGTTTAAAAAATCGCAAAATTTGCACAAAATTCTAATAAGAGTTTAGATTGTAATGAAGCTGGGTAAATATACGGTGAAATATGAAGTGTATAACATATAAGAGTTCGCAGAATTTTATGAGTTTACAATAAAGCAAAGATTTGATGGTTGGCAATTGAAGGAGGTGTTTGTTAATCGGGTTACAAATATTATATAAGAAATTTGCAAAAATTTGTATATGAGTTCTGATTGACATGAAGATGGGTAAATGGTAGGTGTTGATAAAACGAACCACAAAATCGCGAAATTTACAAAATCTTGTAATGAGATTAGTTTATTATAATAACGGGTAAATAGACGAATTGTAAAGCTTTAAAGGTCAAAAATCGCGAATTCTGCTACTTCTTCGTTTGGAGGTGTCACTTCTCCGTACTTACAAAAGTTAATGTGGCGAAATCGTAACTTCTGCTTCTTCTTCCCTTTATTTTTGTTTGAACTTTTCGTTACTTCGGATGTACGTATGGGCCTTAAAAATTTAATCGGGCGTAGCAACGCTCGCTGGTTACCTGTTAGTATATAAAACATCAGAATTACGTCATTAAAAAAAAGCTTGCCACCTAACGTGTGTCACGAGTCAAATATCAAAATCCAACATTTTTTTCAGCAAATCAAATATAAATATATATGTAGTTATACTAGTGTACAAGGCGTCGCGCTTCGCTGCGCCTTCAAGAGTATAGCACCAATATCACCTCACATTCCAACCCACTTCCCGCCCATATCCCACCCACTTCCCACTCACATCCCACCCACTTATCCCCCCCATTTGCCACCTTCATCCCACCTACACTGTCAAAACAACTTACCACGCCTAGCCCAAGCACACCCCAACCACACCTCACCCACATTCCACCAACTTCCCGCCTGCATCCCACCTCGTTTCAACCCACATCCCTCCCTCATGCTATCCACATCCCTCCCACTTCCCGCACACATCCCACCCACTTCACATCCACTTACCACCCACATCCCACCCACTTCCCGCCTACATCCCATCCACATACCACCCACATCCCACTCACTTCCCGCCTACATCCCATCCACATACCCCACTCTTCCCAGTGGGCATACCAGCAGTATTTTCAAAATCGGAAAATGAAAATACAAATGATTTCTCATGTTGACCCTACAAACCGAAGTCAATCGGATGAAAAATAGCTGTTTTGCATGTAGAATTTTCCAGGCATTTTCACGCCTGGGCGGATTTTCCAATGTTGGAAAATCGCATTTCAAATTATTTCGTATTTCGCTTTTACAAACGGACAATCGGATCAAAAACAGCTTTCTTTCAAGCAAAAATTTTAGCATTTTCATGCCCGGGGGCAGATTTCCCGAAATTTTTAAATCACATTTCAAATTATTTCATACTCTATCCTCACAACCCGAGTTTCAAGCCGATCGGGTGTTAAATATTTTTTTCCATGCTGAATTTTCCGTTAACTTTTCGACCGTTGTGACAAATTTTTCGAAATTGAAAAATCACATTTCAAATTATTTCGTATTCTATCCTTTCAAACAGAGTTGTAAGCCAATCGGATGAAAAATAGTTTTTTTCATGCTGAATTTTCCGGAAATTTTTCGACCGTTTAGTCAAATTTTCCAACATCGGACAACCACATTTCAAAATATTTCGTATTTGACCTTACAAACCTAGTTTCAAGTCAATCGGGTGAAAAATGTTTTTTGCATGCAGAATTTTCAAGAAATTTTTCGGCCGTTGGTTCCAATTTTCCAACATCGGAAAATCACATCTCAATTTATTTTACCTACTTTGCTTTCAAAGAGAGTTTGAAGCCAATCGGATGAAAAATAGTTTTTTGCATGCCGATTTTTCCGTACATTTTCCTCGTGGGCGGATTTTCCAAAATCGGGGAAACACGTGTCGAATCATTTCGCGAACTTTGCTTACGAACCAAGTTTCAAGTGAATCGGATGAAAAATAAAATTTTCGCATACAAACTTTTCCCACGCTTTTCCGGGTGGAATTTTCCAAAACTCGTCTTAGTGGTGAAAGTGCGTATTTCACCACTAATGGAAACACACGTGGGTTTTAATGAGAAAAATGTTTTTGTTTTTAATGTTAACATGTCTCACTTCAGCGAGTATTAATACTATGCGCTTTTACACAGATTTGGAAGTTTTGGTCAAAATCGGATGACTATATCTTATAGGAGTCATAGGAACTATCGGTCGAAAAGTGGCTTTTATTTAGAAAATTTTTTTGTTTTAATGCTGGCGTTCTTAAACTCTGATGTATTAAAACATTTGCAAGGGTATAATAACTTCGGCAAAGACGAAGTTAGCTTGGCCTTCTCGTTTATAGATAAGGAGATATCAGATCATATTAAATTTAGTTTTAATAAAAAACTCGAACGCATTCCGCAGACTTTTGCCTGTTTTGTAATAGCATACAAAACGCACTTTCCGTATTCTATCACGTTCACATGCCTTTTTGCCAAACTTTATTTTGGGACCTGACTCTAATAAGGTGCTATCCAAAAACCAATATGCGCAGATTTACTTTGTAATTTTACTCTGTACCAAAGGTACCAAGAGTATATTAAGTTTTTGCAAAAGTATGTAACGGAGAACTTCTCCGGGAGAAGTAGGGGAGAGTGTGGGGTTGTGATCATAGTTTTGTTTTTCGAACATAACTTCGCCAAAAATCAATATTTTTTCGTTCTGTAAATTTTTTATTTTAGGTAAAAGATGCGCAAAACTTTCCTCATCACAAATTTGTGGGGGGTTGTGAGCCACCCATCTAAAAGTTCGAAATTCGTGTTTTTAAGCCATTATTCTTTATTTAATGGAAAAATGAAAAATTATTCTCATATCCTGAATTAAGAAACATCAATGAAGAGTGAAAATTGATTGACGGCATCAGGCTTGTTTTCTTTTATATACGAGCACTTTATGCTTGTGGCTGTTCTTTTGTTTGCCTTTTTCAATGTTTTTTTTTTACTTCTTTGGAGAGTTTTTCCTCTGTTTTATTGCGCGTCATTGCAATATTATCTTTGAAAGTCAAAACCGACTTTTTTTCAAAGTGGCTCACAACCCCCCATATCTCACTTTTTTTTGACGTTTGTGTGACGTTACATAACCGAAAAGAAATTGTTACAATTGTTTGTAAAATTGAAAAATTGTTTGCTCGGTTTTAAATATTTTTCGGCACAGACAACAAAGTTAGCTTTGATATCTCGTTTTTTATGACAATTAAAAGTTGAATCAGCATATTTAATAGTTTTGTTAGGCTAAATACATAGTGCAATAAATTAAATTAATTTGCCCTGTAATTAAAGGATCTAAACTAACTAACTTTTTATTGGTTGCCGATTGAGATAAGTTAGAAACGTTCAAAATAGTCAGCGAAAGGGATTACCGTGCACAGGTACACGATGTGCTCCCAAGCTGGGTGTAAACAACAGAAACCTTTACTTTGAAAGCTTGACTAAATCGAACCTACTAAACCAAAGCAGAAAAAAACAAGAGCGTAAGTTGAGGTCGGCTCTAACCGACTTCGATATACCCGTTATCATGAAAAAACATGTTTAACAGTGTTCCCGCGTTCCTTAGTGTGACCATCCAAAAAGAATGCAAAATTTTTTTAGGGTGGGAAGGGTTATAGCGTGGGAGGAGCCTGGTTCACTTTTTTGCTTATAACTTGAGAACCGTTCATCCGATCTTTAACATTATTTCAGCAAATCGATTCATTTTGCTAATTACTAACTATCTCTAGAAGGTACGAAGGCGTGGCCAAAACTTGAAACAAACTTGATCTGCGGGCAGATAAAAGAAGCATTTGTCCCATACGTCTATCTCTGACCATCTCTGAGATCTAGGTGTTCATACAGACAATTGGACGGACGGACGAACAGACGGACAAGGCTAAATCGACTCGGCTGTTCATACTGATCAAGAATATGTATATATACTTTATATGGTCGGAAAGGATTCCTTCTGCCTTTTACATACATTTGCACGACTTTAGTATACCCTTTTTAATGTACGAGTAACGGATATAAAAATAATTAAAATTACTAGAGTTTTTTTAAGTAAATAACACAATTTATTATATTCAACAGGGACCACCGCCACCATATCCGCACAATCACGTCAGTCAAAGCCCCACACCTGCGAAACGCATAAAGGACGATGCTCAAAACGGTGTGCAAAACCGTTCAGGTCAGGACTTGCAGAATTTAACACAGCCAGTAAATGCCATGCAATATGTTCAACAGGGTTCAAATATTTTAAATGACCACCAGGACCAATTGTTTCAGCAGATAAGCTTGCAACAGCGTCAAATACAGAAAAATAAATCATTATCCGGCACATCAAACATGGAGAAACACGAAGTTGTTGCAGATGACGTCGCCCCACAATCATATATTTCAAAAGTAATATATTCACATAATCTAAACGAAGAAAATGATTCCAAAGATATAACGCGAATGTTGACTAAGCATGAAAACAAGTCATTGGGTATGTACTTACGGGCTTATGCAAATATGACTTTTAAATTTGCCAATATATTCCTTTTCGTGTTTTTTTTTTCAAGGTCTTTCTGAGGCTTTAGCCGATGACATTTTGTTGCGTTCCAAAGTAGAACAGAGGGCGGATACAACTGAACAAATTAATAACGATATTAAATGTGAACCTCTCGCTATTGCATCCTTCAGCAATAATGAAACCAACTGCAATTTTAATGATGACACCAAAAATATAGAATATGATATAAACATTTCCTCATGCGAATTGTCACCTACGTTTAAAATTAATATGGATTCAAAACAGCTGGTGTCAGCTGTCAAGCTTTTGGCGGTTGATGAACCACCCATCAATTACACAATTCTTCAAATTAACGCACCCCCTCCTTCGCCACCCGATTGCCCACCACAAAAGCTATCGAGGGACCAGCTTCTACCACCAACTCCCTCCGTTCATTTAGAAAATAAAAAAAATGCATTCAGTCCTCAATTGCAAGAATTCTGCCTCAAGCACCCCATTGCGGTTGTGCGAGGATTGGCAGGAGCTCTGAAGCTCGACTTGGGGCTCTTTTCTACTAAAACATTAGTTGAGGCAAACCCAGATCACAGTGTGGAGGTAAGAACCCAAGTGCATCAGTCACCGGATGAAAATTGGGACATCTCGCAAGCAAAGAGAGTTTGGGCCTGCATATCACATCGATCCCACACAACCATTGCAAAATATGCACAGTATCAAGCATCCAGTTTTCAAGACAGCCTGAAGGTAATATCCACTTTTCTAAAAAAAAAATTAAATTGATTTGTGTTTAATTTTCTATTTCGGTACAGGAAGAAGGTGACAAAGGATTTGCCGGCTCGCAAGTTATGTCGGACTCCGATTCAAAAGACTCAATATCTAATTCAAACAGTAGTTTAAAACGAAAAAAACAAAAGAATAGCAGCAAAATGTTAAGGTAACTACTTAATTGGAATTACCCGTGGTTTTCCTTTTTAAGTGTCTCTTTTTTTTGTGCATGCGTTCGTCTGTTAGTTTGTATTTTCTTATGCCTTTTTCTATAAGAGTTGTACAACTGTCTGGGTGAAACAGTGATATATGGTAATTAAGGCCATCCAGCAAACCAATATGTCTAGTATATGACCAAGTATATGTGTAGTATCACAGCTTAAACAGCTTACCAAACTTTTTTTTATATTTTACACAGTCAACAAGCGGAGCTTCTTTGAACATATTAACGTTTGTGCTTCTAATTTTTATATTAAAAAATAATCATTAAACAAGAGGAATAAAATAGAAATCACGCCCGCTGCCACACCCGCAATTTGGAAAAAAAGGTTATATCTCCCACAGTATTGCAGATCAAGGCTGCAAACCTCTAAAATTTTACAGAAGGTTCGGCCCGGGGGTTCGAACCCGTTGTAAAGCCTAAGGTTCGGTTTTTGGACCGTTTGATCTAACTATTTAGAAGCGTCCGTCTGTCCGTCTGTCTGTTTCTACGCGAACTAGTCCCTCAGTTTTGGAGCTATCTAGCTGAAACATTGCACAGAGTCTTCTTTTTACTGCACGCTGCTAATATGTCGAAACCGACCGGATCGGATGACTACTTCTTGTAGCTGCCATACAAATGCTCGTTCGGAAAATGGGTTTTAGTGAGAAAAACTGATTTGTTCTCAATATTATCGCTCTCAAACACGGTCATGGGTAATATGTCATGTTTTTAAGCTGATTTGCGAAGTTTGGTCGAAGTCGCTAACCGTTGTGACAAGCTATTTCAAGTGTATCAAAACTTCGGTACAGACGAAGTTAGCTTTGCCTTTCTCGTCTTAAATTTTAAATATTCCATGCCTTTAGTCTGCCAGCCAATAATTTAATATGCAATTTGTTTCATTGCTCGACTTTATTACTTGTTATACCTTGCAGAAGTTCACACCGCATAGAAATATTCTTTTCTGACCCTATAAATTATATATGTTTTTGTTCGGGACGACAAGCTGAGCCGATTTAGCTTTGTCCGTCCGTCTGCCTGTCCGTCTGTCTGTTTCTACGCAAACTAGTCTCTCAGTTTTAAGGCTATCGAGCTGAAACTTTGCACAGAGTTTTTTTTTACTGCACACTACTAATATGTCGGAACCGACCGGATCGGATTACTAAATCTTATAGCTGCCATAGGAACCTATCAGTCGAAAAGGAGTTTTTAGTAAGAAAAGCTTTTTTGTTTTTATACCCTTGGAGAGGGTTTATTTAAATTTTCCGGATGTTTGTAACGCACAGAAGAAAGAATCTCCGACCACATAAAGCATATATATTCTTGATCAGCGTGACGAGCTGAGTTGATATAACCATGTCCGTCTGTCCGTCCGTCCGTCTGTTTCTATGCTATCTTCTCCGTTAGTTTTAAAGCTATCGCAACCAATCTTTGCTCGAAGTCTTTTGGTACAAATACGCTGCACATTTGTTGGAACCGGCCGGTTTGGATGACTGTAGCACATAGCTGCCATAGGAACGATCGGTCTAAAAAGTAGTTCTAGTGAGAAAAACTTTTTTGTTTTCAATGCTAGCGCCTTTATACTCTCCAGTTATGAATATTAAGAGTTTCCACGCAATTTTGGAGATTTTGATCAATATCGGATGAAAATATCGTATTTGTTATATGCTTTTACACATATTTGCAAGTTTTGGTCAATATCGGATGACTATGTCTTATAGCTGCCATTGGAACTATCGGTCGTAAAATGGGTTTTAGTTGAGAAGAGAAAGGCAAAGCTAACTTCGTTTGTACCGAAGTTTTGATACACTTGAAATAGCTTGTCTCAACGGTTAGAGACTTCGACCAAACATCGCAGATCAGCTTAAAAACATTACATATTACCCATGACCGTGTTTGAGAGCAGTAATATTGAGAACAAAACAGTTTTTCTTACTAAAAACCATTTTCCGAACGAACATTTGTATGGCAGCTACAAGAAGTAGTCATCCGATCCGGTCGGTTCCGACATATTAACAGCGTGCAGTAAAAAGAAGACTCTGTGCAAAGTTTCTGCTCGATAGCTCCAAAACTGAGGGACTAGTTCGCGTAGAAACAGACAGACAGACAGACGGACGGACAAAGCTTAATCGACTCAGCTCGTCATGCTGATCAAGAATATATATAATTTATGTGGTCGGAGATGATTCCTTCTATGCGTTGCATGCTAAATTCTGGGCAAAATTAAAATACACTTTTCAAGTGTATAAAAACAGATAACAGACTTTGTTGGTCTTTTGTGCTTTCTTTACTTTGCAATTCAATTGGTGCATTTTTAAGTAAACAACCATCTTTTTTAAAACAATATTAAGAGAGTTACCCTTTTTAACCGAGATTTTTATAAGTTTCTTATGTGTGAAAGTCTTTTAGCGTTTGGTAGTTTTTGCCTATACTCAAAATGGGCCGAAATTAAAATCTTACGTGGGAGACAGAATTTCCAAAATCCCGGAAATAATGGATTTCCATTTTTGAACCATTTATTTTGTTTTTGTAAATCTTCATGTCATGAGTGACACGAAAGAAAATTTTTTCCATAACCACATTTCTTTGCATTACTATAATATATTAAAAAAATAAAAAAAAATTTCGATCCTTTTTTTTTTTTCATTTAGTTCATTCAAGTTTTATATTAAATATATACTAACTAAATTAAGTAACATAAATTTTATTCTTAAATCTAGTCTCCAATCGAGCTCTCATTTCAAGTTGTGTTATTTTGTTTTCTCTTTTTAAGATTAATCTACGCCAAGGCACCCTTATTTTCTGAACAGAAATATGTCACATATAAAAAAAAATAAAGAATTTACTCATATGCTTTTTAGAATATTTTGTGGGAATATACTCATATTCTTTTTAGCCTAAATATCCGAGCTCTAATTGTGAGATATATCCCCTTTTTAACAAAAATATCGTTATTTCGATATATCAGTTTTTGAACTATAGTTTATTTTTTTAACTATAGTTCATTTTTTGAACCATTTCATTTTCAACAATAGTTCATTTTTTTGAACTATAGTTTATAATTTGAACTATAGTTAATTTTTTTTTTTACCACTAAAGCAAATTTTAGGGCGTTTACTTATTGTCTCATACATGAGATATGATAATCTAGTAGGCCTGCATTTCATAATGATTTTCTATGAATTTAACAAGCTATTCACATTTAAAAACTTCTAGACTATCATATCTAAATGCCAAAGTTTGGGATTGTCGAGCCAACCCAGCAACACGTGCGAAGAATTGCCACGGCCAGGGCAGAGATTCGTCCACATACTGTGGCCTACAACAGTTTCATTGATCAGCAGGAACAGCTGCTCCTGAACATTTGTCGTAAGCGTCTCCAGGTGGCCATTGGCACCCACGACATGTATACGTTACAGGGACGAGAATTTGGCGACAGAGGGAATCGCACTTAAACCGCTTAACCAAACTTAGGAGGACTGGCCTGCAGTTGATGGACTTCTATGGCCATTTTAAGGGTAATTGTCTAGTATATCGGCCTACTCTCAGAAAATTCCAAAAAATTCCCTTCGATAGATCGCGAATTATGAAGAATTTTCATGCAGAAAAAACGCGGGGGTTATCCGTGGTTTCTTTTTAAACGAACTTTAAAGTTGTAATTTTTGCCCATACAAATACATGCTTGATCACATATGCTTTTCGATTTCTGGTTGTTATTTCAAATAAATATATTAAAAATATTATTTTCCTATGACTCAGGGGAACATTTGCTTGAACTTCAATGCGAAAGTTAGGAAATCTTTACACCTATTTGATCTGTTTTGAACTCTTTTCCACGCCACCTATTGAGGTAAAATTCAAGGCGCGTTTTTTTTAACGTGGTTTCCCCATGAGGCCTACTCCATGTAAGCCACAGAAGGGCGTTTTTCTTTTTTAAGTCGTGTCCCCTAAGGAAGGGCGTAATCCACTGTCGTCTTCCCCGTGCACTTCCTCCTATGAATTAATATATTATGTTCATAATTCGCCATCCATCGATGAATATTTTATTGGACCCAATAAAGTAAAATTTTTTTTCAAAAAATCACGCGAATGAATATCATTAACGATGTTTTCTTTTTCGGGATTATATAACTGACCAATAGCCAGGAAGATGTTATGGATCCTATCCTTGTGACTTGGGAATCGTTTATAAAACATAAAGTTGGCCAAATATCCGGGATAGTGCATTTTTTTCGCACAAAATGTGGCAACTCTGCCTTCACGTCCCGCCACAGACTTTCTATGTTTTGTGTGTGTGCTTGTGTAGAGGGATCCACAAAATTTTTGGAATGGTTCATCACCGTTTGGTGTAGAAACCCCTCATTTTCCAGGCAATTGTAAGCTTTCCAGCAATCCGAAATGACCGTGGATCCGTCAGCTATATTTTCCTTAATTATTTTTAAGAGTGTTTCCTTTCCACGGTCTTCAACCGGAATTACGAAAAATTTACCGGACTCTCGTTCTAATCCACCAAAAATCCACTGACCCTCCACAACCCGACCACAATTATATTTCCGCCTTCTGATTTTGGACTCGTCAATTTCCACGATTTTGCCGTGGCCACCAAGTTTTCCACTGCTCTCACGGATAGACCAATCTATATAAACCTCCCTTACAAAGTTTTTCCAGTCTATAATTGTTTGCCTGGCCCATCCCAATTCGTCTTCCAAAAACTGAATTTCACCTTTTAAAGTAAAAATTGTAAACAAATAGAAGAAAAACCAAGGCTACAATTTAAGAAAGTTAATTTTACCTTTTAAGCGAACTGTATCCCATACGACAAAATTGGCAATCTCCTGTATGGATACTTTTGAATCAGCAAAAAAGGTATTTTTGCGGATACTTTCATTGAAATTGCACTGTTTCTTGACTTTCTCTTTATTGCCCATGGTTGTAGCAGTCAACTGTTTACGGCACCGAAAGAATAGTTTGCCGTCATCTTTTACATTTTTTTTGTAGTAAACATTTGTGACGCTTAAATACTCAATAACCTCTATATTCGTCAAAGACAAAAATTTCGACACCGTAAAATTGCATTTTGATTAGAATTATTGAACGAACGATAAAACTCCAATTAAATTTGAATTAAATTTGACACATTTCTCAAAACACAATCAGGCCTGTTCCCGTTTCCGAATTCGATTGATCGGAATTGATAAGAGCTGTGATTTCTAAGAGACGATTACAGAATTCGAGCGAATCTTTTTGTCTAGAAGAGGGTCGATTGAAAGTAAATGGGGTTTTGAAGTTAAAAGCCGAAGAACACAGTCGGTTTTCGGAAGCGAGTACATTTAGCAATTCCGATTCCGCATAATTTGATCGGAATCGAAAACGGGAACAGGCCTGATAATGTTTTATTAGGTAAAAAATCAAATTTTCAAAATTCGTTTAAAAAGAAACCATGGATGACCCCCGCGTTTTTTCTGCATGAAAATTCTTCATAATTCGCGGTCCATTGAGGAAATTTTTTCCTGAGAGTAGGCCGCTATACTAGACATTTACCCTCTCACTGCTGAAATCATTAATACTGATCGATCGAAGAACTTGCCTAAGACCAAGAATGTGTTTTTCGAGTGCACAGCCACAATCTAGCCTAGGCATAGGAGGTACTTTGTTTCTTTTCCGAGCATTGTACCCAGAAATTGAAAGTTGAGCTTAAAGTGGTCCAACCAGATGGTCACATCGTCTCTTTTCCAGAGGAAAAAAATTTTACTTAGAGGCAAGGCTAAAGGGAGACTCCCTGATTGTGTAAAGATTCCCCACACACTACATGTGATCCATGGCTCCGACTTAGCTCCGAGTAGTCATTCGATCCGGTCGGTTCCGACATATTAGCAGCGTGAAGTAAAAGGAAGACTCTGTGCGAAGTTTCAGCTCGATAACTCCAAAACTGAGGGACTAGTTCGCGTAGAAACAGACAGACGGACAGACAGACGGACGGACAGAGCTAAATCGACTCGTCATGCTGATCAAGAATATATATACTTTATGCGGTCGGAGATGATTCCTTCAATGCGTTGCAAACTTCTGGGCAAAATTATAATACACTTTTCAAGTGTATAAAAAGGCCCCAAATTTGGGGTGTTATTTCATATGAAATAATACCCCAATTTCAAAAATGAAATACCACCCCAATTTTTGAGAATATATTTTTAAATTTGCATTTTTAGTAAGAAATAGTGAAAATTTGATACAAAAAAATCGAGCGATTTTTTCAATTCAATGCATGTATTTAAAATAAAATAATGAAAATTTTCGCCTGCGGCGCTAAGATTGATACATTTTTTTTTAATGTAAATTAAATTTAAGCTTGTATTTATTTTTTTGTTCTTTTAGGTAAATCAAACTTTCAGTCTACGCAGAGTCCAAAAATTTTTCTACACTCCATAATTTTAACTTTTATTTTATGTCTACTTCGCACAATGCAAATCACTAAATCAACATACTCTAAAGCTTATCACTGAACTATTTTTAAAACGTTACTTTTCACACCTGTACAAAAATTCTGCGCATCAATTACTTAGTCTAAGAACACCTGGAGTTAAGAAAATTAAGCGTTATTAAAGTTCTTGGATTTTTTCACATATCAAAAATAAGAAAATGAAATAAGATCCTACAAAAAAACATATTAAAAATTGACGTCTTATATTCTGATAAAAATGAAATAAGGCCTCAAAAAATTGTTTTGCGGTCTTATTTCATTTTGAAATTTTATTTAGGAAATAATGCCCCAAAAAAATGAAATAACACCCCAAATTTGAGAAAAATCGTTGTTTTTGTTTTCCATATAAATTTTTGGGGACTTATTTCATTGGGGCCTTATTTCGCAGCGCTTTTTTTCGCCATGCCATCTGTGGCAGTTCTGACTTCGAGCGATTTCATTTTTTAAGCATGTTCACATACCCTAAAGCTAATTGGTTAGTTCTTATTTAAACAAAACAAACTTATTTTTCTTTAACTGAGTTAAATTTTTTTTTTCCAAACAAAAAATTCAAATTTTCCGCCCGCCAAATAAAAATGAGACCTTGCTACTCTAGCTGCTACACGGTTACGCGAGATTTGCTCTTATTAAATAAATGATTCTTGCAGGACAAATGACAATCGACGAATTAGGGAAGTAACAAATCCGTAAGGAGACGCTAGAGTGCAGCCTCCTTGGATCCGCATCTGACCTTCTTTCCAAATCAGACGATATACGTAGGCAAGATTATATTGTTAAATGATACTGTACTCAAAAGAAACATTGGGCCACGCATTATTTAATTTAAGCAACCGGAGGAAAGGTTGGCCAGACTTCAAGTCAGTTCTTTGCAGCCGCAACTTCCCTGTCGCCCATTGTGAAATTGAAGGCTAAGTCCTTGAGCTCCATCATAATAGCCAAACCAATTTCGCTCTGGACATCAGTACGATGCTTTTCCCTTTATAATTAATTTTAATTATATCAATTTCGGAAGATTAATAAATTTAACCAGCATTTGAGCGACTTCTCGTCATTACTTTGGCGTCAGCGTTGCCACATTATTCAACTCAAATTGGCAGCAATCGATTTACAAATTGCACAATAATTATGCAAAAGATCAACACAAAAATTTTTGCCAGTAAATCTAATTTTTTTCTCTTTGATTTAACACAAAAATCGCTATTGTATACACTTTAAAACTAAATTCGATTAATTTCGAAACTCATATGTTAAAAGGTGGCACCACTGAAATACTATCGATTTGGTGCGTTGCAGTGCATGACAAAATTTCACAAGCGATTTAACTAGCGATTTAGTAAAATGCTAATTTAATAAACTTAACACATTAAATGTTTTATTTTTTTGATGTAGATTATTCACAAATTCAAAAAACATCCTTCAATAATCTACAATACTTATTTTAATCAAAAACAAATTAAGTGCGTATTTAAGCAAATCACTCATGAGTGCGCGATTGGCAAGTCACACGAAAACAGGCTCTGTGGCAGGGCGAAATCAAATTCGAGCGAATTTAGAGCGAAACTAATTTCTGTGTAGTTCAAAAAATGAACTATAGACATAGGTCATTAAAATTAACTAAAATTTCCAACTCTATATCACACTCCATGAGTACGGCTGCCAAGGAGATACTCGGATACTCCGAGTCCCCGCGAAGGCGGTCTTGGTACGATGAGGAGTGCCGACTTGCTACTGCAGAGAAAGAAGCAGCCTACAGGAGAACTCTGCCGTCGGGAGCAACGCGGGCTGTTAAGGACCGATACCGGGAGAAAAGGAGAGAGGAAAAGCGCCTCTGTAGAAGAAATAAGAACGAGCTGGAAAGGCGCATGCGCGAGGAACTCGAGATGTTATTCGACATGTGTGAGACTCGAAAATTTTACCAAAAAATTAAGCAATAAGAATTGTTCAAGGCTGGAGGGGAAGAATTGGTAAGGTGCATGCACCAACTTTTTTGCCGTATATGGGTTGACGAAAGCATGCCCGATGACTGGAGTCTAAGTGTCCTATGCCCAATCTTTAAAAAAGGAGACCCTGCAGTTTGCGCCAACTACCGCGGGATCCGTCTCCTTCCCATTGCATATAAGGTTCTGTCGCGTATTATTTGTGAACGGTTAAAGCCGCTTATTAACACACTGATTGGTAAATCCACCACAGACCAGATATTCACACTACGACAAATCCTGAAGAAGACCTACGAGAGAGGCATCAACACATACCATCTTTTTGTTGATTATAAATCAGGCTTTGACACGCCGATAAGGTCAAGGTTTTTTGAAGCCTTGTCTACCCTTGGTATACCAGCACAGTACGTTCGACTCTGCTTGATGACGTTGAAAAGTACACAAAGCTCCGTCAAAATGGGAAAGAACCTTTTCGAACCATTTGAGACGAAAAAGGGTTTTACGCAGGGCGATACCTTATCGTGTGACTTCTTCAATCTACTGATGGAATATATACTGTTGGGCGCCTTTATTTATAAAGATCTAATGCTACTCGCATATGCCGATGCTATCGACATCATCGGAAAAAACGAACGTGCGGTAAGCAGGGCGTTTTCAGGGATTTAGAGGCAGTCTGTATCCGCGGACAAAAAGTCCTTGCGTCTTGGAAAATCTGTTACAATGGGAGAATACAACTTTAAAGTTGTAGAGGATTTTGTTTACCTCGGAACTACGATAACCAGCGACAACAACATCAGTCTGGAAATCCGACGAAGGATCACTTTTGCAAACCGATGCTACTACGGGCTAAGTAGGGAGCTCAAGAGCAGAGATCTCAAGCGAAGAACAAAATTAGCCCTATCTTCGGAGGATTAATGGCGATGATTTCCGCATTCGAAAAAATGACCAACTGTATGAGCTCTATGGGGACACCTGACTGGTCAAGCGCATAAAGCAACAGCGGCTGCGCTGGTTAGGACATGTCACCAGGATGGACGAAGAAGCTCCAGTAAGGAAAGCTTATTATTCGAAGGCGGCTGACTATGGAGTAAGAGGCAAGCAGCGAAGACCTCCACTACGATGGGACGAACAGGTGCGGGCAGACATTGCCAAGCTTGGTGTGACCAACTGGTGCCAGCTCGCACGGAACAGAAGCGACTGGAAAGCATTACTTGCAGAGGCCCATACCGTCAAACGGTTGTGAAGGCCAATAAAGAAGAAAAAGATTCTTTGGGATATTACAGTAATGATATTAGCAAAGAAAAATCATTTATGTCCTTTGATAATGCTGCGCTCCAAAAAGAGAGACATGTGTTAGAAAGAAATAGCAATAAACAAGAGAGAGGAGTAGAGGGAGTACAAACAGAACGTAATAATAGGGCGGGGGTGGAGAGGAATGAGGGGGAACGGGAAAGAGCGGAGAGCGTAGGAGTGCTGATGCAGCATTGAAATCCACAATCTTAATATATTTACTAGATATGGGCGCGGGATAGAAATTTCGCTAGACTCGAAATTCACATTCACTTGACGGAAGGGATTAATATAAAATTCCGGAATTTTCGAGCGCCTAGAAAATTTGGGTGGGTTCTTCAGGACGGAATGGGATAAAATTGTAACTGTACATTTCGCCTCAGGAAAATATTCGGTAATGAATGATCGATATTTCAATATATTTCATTTTCTTTTTATACACTTGACAAGTGTATTATAATTTTGCCCAGAAGTTTGCGATAAAGGAATCATCTCCGACCACATAAAGTATATATATTCTTGATCAGCATGACGAGATGAGTCGATTAAGCTTTGTCCGTCTGTTTCTACGCGATCTAGTCCCTCAGTTTTGAAGCTATCGAGCTGAAACGAACTGGCATAGGAACGATAGGTCGAAATATGAGTTTTAGTGAGAACACTTAAATTGGGATATTATTAATATTTTTAATATTAGATATATATATAATTTATATTCAAACTGGTCTGCCAAATTTTGTTGAAATCACTAACCGTTGACGCAACTTTTTTCAAGTGTATTAAAACTACGACACAGACGAAGTTAGCTTTGCATTCTCGTTATTATTTATTGTTCCCAGAGTTGGCCAATAAGCAGAGCTTTAATAGATCTGGCAATAAATAGGCCAATCGGTGAACCACTGAACGATCCAGACAGTCAGTCCAAGAAGACTCTCTTTTATCGTGCACATTAAGAAAGTAACTTTTATCTTTTTTTTTTTTAGATTCGGAACCAATGTTGATCTGTCTGACGAACGGAAATGGAAGCCACAGCTAAGTGAACTACAAAAATTACCGGCGTTTGCTCGAGTAATTTCCGCTGCCAATATGTTGTCTCATGTTGGACACGTAATTCTGGGAATGAATACCGTCCAACTATATATGAAAGTGCCTGGAAGTAGAACACCTGGTCATCAAGAGAATAATAATTTTTGCTCCATTAACATAAATATTGGTCCTGGAGATTGCGAATGGTTTGCCGTACCAGATGCATATTGGGGCGGAATTCATAATTTGTGCGAGAAAAACAACATCAGTTACTTGCATGGATCATGGTGGCCTGTTTTAGAAGACTTATACAAAGAAAACATACCAGTTTATAGATTTATCCAAAAACCTGGAGACTTGGTTTGGGTAAATGCTGGGTAAGTTAAACAATCTAAAATTATTTCAATCTGTTAACGGATTAGAATCGTTAAATTCCTTAAATGGCACTTGTTGAGCAAACGAGTTGAAGATCATCCTAGCCTGGCCTATAATATTAAGCTGTTAATCACTTTAATATTATACAGTTGAGCTTATTTATATTTTTGTTAATTTCTATAGAAAACTTTCCTATTACCGGTTTATAGTCTATTTCAATTAAATAAATGATATAAATTTTTTTGAAATGAACAGAATACAAAAAATTATATCATTTCTGTTCTACAACTTGCCAGTTTATTTTGCCTTTCCTTTCTGTCATTCCTTATAAATTATGGCATTCGCCACGAAGAAATTTGGTATTTATTTAATACTCAGTACTATATTCTCTGGCAGTACTAGTACTCTCATGAATAAAAAAGTATCATCACCAATAACACTAATTTACAGTCAAAATGATCTATTTCTACTGGAACTATTTTTTAGTGTTTGGATTGGTGATCTTAAAAATCGATTTCAAATATTTTTTCATGGAAACAATTTTTACATATAAATTTTTAATTCTTTCGATGGGTTCACTAACATTTTACGCCATATCTCACTTCAAATCGTCAGATGGAGTCCATCAAGATATGAATCGAAAGTTAATTTCATTGCCAATTATCGCATAGGTAGTTTAAATACATTGACCAAGAATATTTCTAAAATTTCTTTTTTTTGCCCAAAAATCCAAGAATGCTGAAATTTCATTTTTAAATGCGTAAGAAAAATATAAAAAAAAATTTCAAAAAATTATTTTTGATTTATTGCCTAAGAATTGCAAAAAAGATAACGATGATCAAAATCTATGAACAAACACTGAAGCTGTAAGCAATTGAGTGCAAAAAAAGTAGAAAGGAGCTTTTACTTGCTTATCGCGTTGGATAGACTTTTACAATGCCTTTAAACCAATAATAAATCCTGCTAGTTTAAGTACGAAATATTCTAGGACTAATATTTACGTTTAATCGCATACATACTTTACATATTCTTTTTATACTTTCTTTTTAGATGCGTTCATTGGGTTCAGTCTGTAGGTTGGTGTAATAACATTGCCTGGAATGTTGGTCCATTAACTGCACGCCAGTATTCGCTTGCCATAGAACGGTATGAGTGGAATAAATTGCAAAGTTTTAAAAGTATTGTGCCCATGGTTCATTTAAGCTGGAACCTAGCCAGAAATATTAAAGTGTCAGATACAAAACTCTTTGAATTGATAAAGTACGTATTACCCTTTTTAAATTTTTTTAATATACTTAAGGTGAGTTTACACGTGTCGAAAGTATTTGATTTAATTGTTCTAATGTGATATCAAATGACTGGTTATAATAATAGTGATATTCGAGAAAATTGAATACCCCGACTGCAAAACCAATACCCTGTTCCAAGTAAAGTGGTTCCTATCTTCTCATACTTTTGAATTTACCTTTTTGATAGGCCTGCTTAAATTTTAAAATTTTCTTAAATAAATGGGGCCTCGCAAATGCGCATATCTTCGGTGCTAAGTCACTAGGTTCTAACTTAAAAATTGTGGCTCTGACAGTTTTTATACCCTTGGAGAGTATATATTAAAATTGTCCGCATGTTTGTAACGCATAGAAGAAAGCATCTCCGACCACATAAACTATATATAATATATAATCTTGATCAGCATGACGAGCTGAGTTGATATAGCCATGTCCGTCTGTCCGTCCGTCCGTCCAAACGAAGGCTTTTGGTACAAATACGATGCACATTTGTCGGAACCGGCCGAATATAGCATATAGCTGCCATAGTAAGATAAACTTTTTTGTCTTCAGCGCAATCCTGCCCAATACTCGTATTTATAAGTTTTCTATGCTTTTACATAACTTCACCAAGATTTATGAAAATCGGACAACTATATAGAATAGCTGCCATACAAAATATAGGTTTGAAAAAAAAAGTCTTCGTAAGAAAAGTTTTTTATTTTCAATGCTATCGCTCCCAAACTTGTTTCTGATCAAGTTTATATGCTAACACACAATTCTGCCAAGTTTAATCCAGTTTGGATCAGTATAGCATGTAGCTGCCATAGGAAGGATCGGTCGAAAAGTAGTTCTAGTGAGAAAAACTTTTTTGTTTCCATGGTAGCGTCTTTATACTTTCCTATTGTGAATATTATGTTGTGTCTCAACACAATGTTGGAGATTTTGATTTTGATGAATATATTATATATATAAATAGAACTCTACGGAGCTTCTGTATGGTGGCCAGCACTCGGGAAACAATCAGCCCTGAACAATCTGCATAACGTACAAAGAAGTGCGGAAATTTGTATTAGCGGCGCTCTCCGAACGACACTAACGGAAGCGCTAAATACTATTCTTCACCTTTTACCCCTAGACCTCGTAGCTAAGCAAATGGCTACCACAACAGCCTTAAGACTACGAGAATCCGATAACTGGAACAGGGGCAATTCGGGACAAGCAGCTACCATACTCGTGTTGAAAGTACTTTGAAATTTTTTTTTTTATAAACATACTTATATACTGGGATTTGAACTCGAGACCGTATTCTCATAATTTAATTTTTTTTTTTTTTTTTTTTATATTATTTTTTTTTTTTTTTTTTTTTTTTTTTTTTTTTTTTTTTTTTTTTTTTTTTTTTTTTTTTTTTTTTTTTTTTTTTTTTTTTTTTTTTTTTTTTTTTTTTTATTTTTTTTTTTTTTTTTTTTTTTTTTTTTTTTTTTTTTTTTTTTTTTTTATTTAAATTTTTATTTTTTTTTTTTTTTTTTTTTTTTTTTTGGGGGTGCATAGGTTGAGAAAAGATGTACCAACATAAAAAAAGAGTACACCACCAAATTCAAAAGTTGGTCTTTTTTAACAAACCTTATTTTTGCTTCTGTTATTCCCATCATATATGGCGGTTCCAAATCAGTAAAAGTCCTTATTTCTATCTTCGGGGATCAACAAAGGGAAACGAAATATAATTCGCGAACTTTAGATATTGCCAAGTGGTTAATAACGAGAAGGCCAAACTAACTTCGCCGATGTTTACCGTTAGACGAATGCCGGATGGTTATCCGAAAATGTGCTGGCCTTTGGTTGTTCCAAAATAGCCTAGCGGATGGTTGGCATATTATGTATAACCTCTGGTATTGTTGTGCCGATCGGCCCGTCCATTGGGTTACCCTTAGCTGAATGCCAGGTGGTTAATGGTAAATGGCCTGCCCGATGGCAGTCCCAAAACCGCCTGGCGGCTGTCTGACAATTTGTGTGCGAACGTCTGGCGTTGCTGTGCTGATCGGCCAGTCCGATGATTACCCCTTAGCAAACTGCCGGATGGTTGAATTAAATTGTATGAGCGTCTGGGGGTACTGTGCCAAACGGGTTACCGGATGCTTTGCCTTTGGCAGCACCCGACGCAAAAAAAAATTACTGGGTACAGACTACTGTATACCACAAACGACGTTCGACAAATTTTACGACGTGTATATCCCAAGCCGAAACGATTGGGAAAACCTTCCCCACAGCAGGGCTAAAGCCATTAAAATCTACACTGAAGACTCTAAGCACAACGAAGGAGTGGGTGGGGGCGTTTTCTCTTCCAACCTAGATTTGAACTTATCGTTCCGCCTTCCTGATCCCTGTACTGTATACCAAGCAGAGTTGGTAGCCATCCAGGAAGCTGCCACCTACCTTAGCACACTCATGGTCAAGGAAGGAAATTTATTTATTTACTCAGACAGTTAAGCCGCCCTCAAAGCACTTGACTCACATACCTACAATGGGCTCTGTGAAATTAGACCGCGTGAATTAAGACCGCCGTGCATTTTGTACAAAATTTGATACAAAAAAATCGCGCGATTTTTTTGTAGTAATAGTAGTAGTAGTATTTATTATTTCTTATCTCCTTATCATCTACATACAAAGTTGCTAATATATAGGGTATAACAAAATAGTTGACAATATACATATGTAAAAGAAAAAGAATAAGAATAAATAAAGGCTTGGCTGTATGCCGTTCGCCTAATATATAGGTAGTGTAGAACTGCCCATACCAACGCACCACGGTAGGTACTACCCGCAGCTGCCCCGCTCGTCACGAGATACTACGCCGTTCTCCACCATGATGCGATTGGAATGTTCTGTCTAGACATCTATCATAATTTCTCGCCGATATTCTATAGCCTCTTTAAGGTATCCAATAAGACTATTCCAATTCTGACCATTTAATACTTCGTGCAATTGTTGTGTTGTCATGCTCCATTGTCCAAAATGCAGTGCCCGTAACTCTCCTAGAATCGGACATCGTGCTACAAAATGGGCTATATCTCCTCGTTCCCTAGTATTGCAGAGGGTGCAGCAGCTTACTGTCGTGACGTGTGGTGTATAGCAGAGGCGGATCGATTCTGTTCTTGCTCGAAATATGAGCGATATGGCGTATGTATTGAACTCGTCGTTAAAATAATTATTAGAGGCAAGGTTGAATTCGAGACATTTATAGGTGCCTCGCGTTTCGCTCTGACGTGCTTCGCGCTCGAATTGGCTTCTCTCACTACTGTCTATTTGCCGCAACAAGTTTAACTGCCATACCTCCCAGGCACTGCTATCATTTGTAAACATGCTTGTGTTGTGTTCTCTCGCCATACTATCCCATTTTTGAAAGAACTGTGTTTTGCTCTCCAGTAGATGCTCAACAATGATTCTTGGTAGTCTCGACGGTTCCATCCGCATAGTTTTATTGACATGATTGAAGTGCAGCTGTAGTGTATATTGAAAGAGGGTTGTCAGTCCCGTTTCAATATGTATGGCATAGTTTGGTGCATTCATTGGCAGGTAGAATACTTTCTTGATAAAAAAGCGCAGGAGTCGCTCAACTTCCTCGTACCGACTAAAGCCCCAGACCTGTGCCGCATAGCACATGATAGCCCTGGCTGTAGCGAGAAACAATTTGTACTTTGTACTGTTATTGACGGTCTTTTTCCCAAGCAGATTTTTCCAGGTACTATTTATAGCGACTTTGGAGTCCGTCAGTTTTTTCCCAGGTGTTTGGTAAAAGACATATTGGGGGTTAGTAACATGCCCAGGTATTGATACTCGCTTACTGTCTCAAGTTCGACTCCGTTTAATGTCCACGCATCTAATCTTGCCCTGCGGCCTCTGCTGTTTCTTATCACCATCGCCTTAGACTTCTCAATGTTTATCTTCAAGCTCCATCTTTGACAATATGTACTAAGGGCGTCAATCATTTGCTGCATGCTAGTTGGACTGTCAGCCAACCGCACCATATCGTCCGCATACATCAATACCCTGATACGCCGTGTTCCCAGTTCTACACCTCCAGGCAGGTTCGCATCAATGTCGTCCACATATAGTGCAAATAGTAATGGACTAAGCAGGCACCCCTGCTTAACTCCTAAATTCGTTTCAAACCATTCAGACAACTCCTTTCCATCCCATACGGTAGTTTTGTTAAGGCAATAGAGGCTTTGTATGACATCAATGATCTTTGTTGAAACTCCCAGGTTGCTTAATTTCAAGATAAGACTACGTCTGTCTACCGTATCGAACGCGGCTTTGAAGTCAACAAAGAATACATACATCTTCTTCTTTTGCTCCAGATAGTGCTTTGCAATTGATGTTAGTGCGAAAATGCTGTCCACAGTCGAGTAGCCTTCCCTGAATCCTGATTGGTATTCTCCCAATATGTCATGCGATTTGACCCAACTCGTAAGTCGCGCTAGCACGATTGAAGTAAATACCTTCATCATCGCATTCAGAAAGGACATGCCTCTGTAATTTCCCGGATCCATAACGTCGCCTTTTTTGTAAATCGGGTATATAATGTTTTTCCTGAAGCTGTCTGGGACTTCTGCTGACTCAAATATGACGTTGAAAGTGTCTGCCATTTGTACTATAAATTGTGGTGTTGCATGTTTTAAAAATTCGGCTGAAACTCTATCCTCCCCCGGTGCTTTTCTGTTTTTGCAGCGCGCTATTGCTTTCGATACATCCGTGGGTAATATCGCTCGGTCCAATTCGGGAATTGATGCATACGGCAGGGCGAAACTGTGCTGTGTTAATGCAGATTCTTTAAATATTAGGCTTTTGAAATGTACCGCCAGACTGTGCGCATCGACCTTAATAGCTTTACTGGTGTTCGTTCCATTAATTTTTCTCACAAGTGACCAAAGTTCTTTGCTATTTTGGACATTGTTAAGTAATGTTTCCAGATTTCTGTTATATGCCCGCTGCGCATCCTTGCATAATAGCTTATATTTCACATTTGCAGTTTGATACCTGGATTTGGATTCACTTGAAGCATTTCTTTGGACTTCTCTTAGCAATTTCATTACATTCCTCCTTGCTTCCTCGCATTCCCAACTATACCACGGTTGTATTTTTTGTGTACTTTGGATTGGATGATTTCTGCATAAATTTTGCTGATTTTACAATGCATTCTGTGAGGTTTTCTATCGATGCAGTGAATCCTGGTCTAACTGTCTGTACTAGACTTAGCTCCAGATTTGCCTTGTACCGATTCAGGAGGCATATTGGTGTCCGCTCTCAGTTTCCTTTCGAAGAAGTCATATCAGACATCAAGCTACTTCAAACAGACTTGTTTTAAATACCCACATCTGAAATGACCCCGCGAGTATATGGCCGACACCGGTCCTGCTAGAGAATGAATGCCAGACGGGACCCGTTAATAGGGCTAGCAAAGCAGTCGGCTGGGGTGATTCTTGGCAGTCACAACTCTAGTACCATCAAACATATTAATTAATAAAAGAGTCCCTGATTCCAGCAATTACAGTATGAACTTTGTGCTACCTAAAATAAAACTATTGATACTATATAATAAAGAAAAACAAATGGACAAGTAAAGAGAAGCATTATTCATCTCTATGCACTCGCTAAGATGTAGATGCGAGGCTGGCGTCTTAACCCTCCCAACCATGATTCATGCCCGCCTTTGATGTACATGAATCCCTAACCAAACGTGCCTTTAAACTTGTCACCCCATCACCAAAGGAATGCCGAACTTTAGTATTTCATTTTCAAAACGTTACAATATTTATTTTAAAGATTTCAAATTAAACTGGGATTTAAAACTTCTACCCATTTTTGGAAGCTCCGTATGTGGTTATTTAGGGAGCACGATTATACACTATATATTATACACTAAATTATATACTAAATTATATAAAAACAAAACACTTCAAGAAATGAGAAAACATAAAAATCTACTTGTCTTCATGAATAGATAAGCGGAAGGCTTACTGAACTTATTTTCCTTTTAATTGAAATTGGTTTTAAACGAAATCCATTCAACCCAATAGACGGATAGTTCTCGATTTCATGTAATTGAGTCGTTAATTGCTTACGAGTACATTCTACGATTCTGCGATCCGATAAAATTTTTAATTACCCGAAACTTGAACACAAATCATTAGTAGTAGCTGTCGCTGAAGGCGCACTTACCCATACAGATGACGATGAGAGCTCTCCTCGATTCTGCTGCTGGGGAGGGTTACAATATTATATAAATCATGATCTCGGGCAACTAAATTTTCGATCCAATGCTGACCGTGACAAAATTTTGCGTGCGATTAAAATTAGTTGGGTTGAGTTGACTTTCGTTTCATGCTCTAGATTTTCCCTCTGGATAACTCAAGTTAAGTCAGCCGCTTATATACTTGTAAAAGCCAGAGAGAGATACTATCACTGGCTTCCACTTGTCCACTCCTGCTAACTCTGATATTTTTCGCCTACACAGCTTCCTTCAACAGCATTTGCAAGGGCGTGTTTCCTTCTCTATGAAAACATCTGGAGGGCGAGGGTTTCAGCTGCTTGCGACACCTCACGACCTGCTAGCTCGATCTTAGGACAGCGCTGCTTTGTCGGCCTGGCAGAGGCGATGCCAACCCCAAGTGGTTGGCAACCCGACAGCGCTGCAACGCTTAGGTGTGCTCCTGGCCAAGATCCCGGTGCAAATAATTGCGAAGGAAAACCAAAATTTAAACCTGGATGGACAGTCAGATTAGTTCCTTGCACTAAACTCATAAAACACTCCTGTTTGCTCCCAGGCTTATATTACCTTGCGCTGCAGTGGGTGGGATGTCTAGATTTGGCCGCAGAGGACCGTCAAGGGTTTCTTAAGAATGCTGATATTGCCTGTTGTAAGTGGAGATTTAGCATAACATTAGGGGAACGTTCGATATAAGTTACCTTCAATATTTACCCAGTTATATTTGATCAAATTCCAAATGCATACAAAATAGAGGCTTCGTCCACCAAAATTAACAATAATAAGCACTCTGTGTTGTTGTATTAACACGATTAATTAACAAACTTAGCAATTTGTTGAAGGATGCCAATGAAAATTGTGGATTAAGAAACTTTTACGTCTGATCGTCAACGAATGAAAAAGGAAAGAGAGCGGAACTGGCAGCCATCATTGATAAAGTTGCCGGACCGTTGAGACCTCACGGTTGCTAATCGATAGATTGGCTAGATGCTTGATGAGCATTAGGGGTCTATACACGATCGAAGCTTTCATTCATGATCATGCAAATCACAGTTTTGAATAAAATTGTGAAATGCCTCGAAACTTTGCGACGACCATTACACACCGGATAACTTGCCATTTCTCATTCCAAATGCGCAAGTTAGATGGAAAAAGGTCGAATCACTGTCGAATGTCTTTGGCTGCATATGTTCCTATCGGTTTCCCTTGCAGATCTTCAAGCACATAATATCCTGTTCCTAATTTTTCACGAACTCTTGCCTTAACGAACAATTGACCCAGTTTGGCATTAAAATTTTTCCCAAAGTTACTTTGTGCGAAGTTTCGACGGTACACTTCTTGACCAATCTTAAAGCTTACTGGTTTCGAGCGCAAGTTATATTGACGAACATTAGATTCATATGACTGCTTCAAGTGTGCTTTTACATCTGATCGTATGAGCGCTAGTTGATCATCTCTTTGAAGCTGCACTTTGGGTTCTTCTAAACTGTTTAAATTGCGCAATAATTTATACGATGAAGCATGCGTAACCATATCTAATCCGTATAAAGCGTGGTACGGTGAACAACCTAACGACTGATGGACACTGTTCCGTAGAGCACAACTTATAGAACTCAAATTAGCGTCCCACATTGTTTGGTCTGTTTTCAAGAAAGCTCGGATTCCCGCTAATAACGAGCGATTTACTCGTTCGCTTGCATTTGCTTGCGGCGAGTATAAGGCAGTGTAGGTATGACGAATACCTAGCTCGGTGAGAAACGCATTGAATTCATTGCTTCTGAATTGTGAACCGTTATCGCTGACAATGGTTTCCGGCACCCCATAGCAGTGGAAAATCTCACGAAGCAGGAAGTCTTGAATTGCGTTCGATGTGAATTTTCGCATAGGGCAGAGCCAATGGAACTTAGACATGTGATCCAGCACGATTAATATCCCTATATGACCTCTTCTGCTCCTAGGGTATGGGCCTAACAGATCTATGTAGAGGCGCTGAAATGGTCGGGAAGTCTCTATTTGTTTTCCCATAGGCGGTCGTAAGGTGACATTTGGGGCTTTGGTTGTTTTGCACACCTCGCACCCGCGAACATACTCACGCACGTCCTTAACCATTCCAGGCCAAAACAGATTTCTCCGTATGAGATCTAATGTCTTGGCTATTCCTCCGTGAGCTGCCATGAGAGAATCATGAGCTGCGCAGATAACATCTCTTCGCAGTTGCTCCGGAACCCATAATTTCCATGTTTTTTCATCATTCTCTTTATTTCCTGTAGAATGCTCGCGCCTTATATACACATAGCCATCCATTATACTCATGTCAGGCAAGCGGTGAGCTTCTTGGCTAACACGAGTTTTCAAATTTTCGTAGTCTTGATCCTTGAAATGCTTTGAGGATAAATCTACTTCAGGACCAAACTCAGTGATTGACGAAACTTCATCGAAATTAATGCGAGATAAGGCATCAGGAACAACATGGTCCTTCCCTTTTCGGTGGCTAATTGAGAACTTAAACGATTGCAACTTCATCGCCCATCTTGCTAAACGACCTGTAAGATTGGGCTGACGCATGAGCCACACGAGGCTAGAGTGATCTGTTACTACCTCAAAATCCTGCATTTCAATATAACAGCGGAATTTATCCAAAGCGATAATCACAGCCAAACACTCTCTTTCTGTGACGCTGTAATTTCTCTGGGCAGTCGACAGTTTTTTGGAGATGAACGCGATGGGCTGCTCATGTCCTTCGCTCGACAACTGCACAAGTACTGCGCCAATCCCATAATCACTTGCATCGCAGTGAACGAAAAACTTTTTAGTAAAGTCAGGATTGACGAGTACTGGAGAGGATGTTAAAGCATGTTTCAAGGTCTCGAAAGCGTTTTGTGCCTCGTCGGTCCATATAAATTTCTTTTTACATTTTAGTGTCTCAGTTATAGCAAAAGATAGTTCCGAGAAGTTTTTGATGAACCTTCGGTACCATCCTGCTAAACCCAAAAACCCGCGCACTTGACGTATGTTTTTAGGTATAGGCCAGTCTGTAATAGATTTAATCTTCTGAGGATCTGCCGAAATGCCATTATTCCCAATAATAAAGCCCAAATAGGCAACTTGCGTGACACAAAACTTGCTTTTTGCAATGTTTAGGGTCAAATTTGCCTTCTTGAATTGGTTGGCGATACGAATCAGTACTTCCGCATGATTTTCAAAACTATCCGACACTATACAAAGATCGTCCAGGTAGCCAAATACGCAAAAGCGAAGATCGGGTGGGATTAAACGATCTATTAGCCTGCTCATTGTTTGTGGAGCATTGCAAAGCCCAAAAGGCATTACTCTGAATTGATAGAGTGGCCTGCCTGGGACGGTGAATGCTGTGAGGGCTTTTGCTCGATCGGTCAGGTTGATTTGCCAGAAAGCATCTTTTAGATCCAGTTTCGTGATCATGACTGCTCTTGGTAGTCGAGCAATAATACCCTCAATGCTAGGCATTGGGTACGCATCCTTGATGGTCATTTCATTTATTCGGCGAGCATCCAGACATAATCTGACCTTTTCAGGCTTTAAAACGAGTCTCATAGGAGAACTCCAAGCACTGTTGGATGGCTCAATTACGCCTAATGCAAGCATTCGGTCAATTTCCTTGTACATTACAGATTCGACAGCAGGCGAAACAGGGTAATGTCTTTGCTTCACCGGCTTGACATTACCGACTTCAATGTCATGCTGAATCAGTGTAGTTTTCCCTAATCCTTGAATTGCCTCATTCGGAAACATTGACTTAATAGCCTCCAATTGAATCTGTTGCATTTTGGTTAGAGGGTAAAGCTTTTCATCGTCTGGTAATGGAACATTCATTTCAGAGTTAATTTCAGAAATAATACCAGGTGCCAAGTTAAATTGTTTCCAAAAATCGATACCCAAAATTAATCTCTGCGAGAGAGCGGGTATGATGTACAATTTGATTTGCTTAGTCTCTTTATTATAGTGCATATCTACAGTTATAGTTCCTACTACGCTATGAGGGTTGCCATCAGCTGTTTTTACAGAGCTTTTGATTTTACGAAAATTGGGATATTTTTCGAAATCCCCTTTGGCCAATTCGGAGCCTACACAGCTGATGTTGGCACCTGTGTCCAGCAAACCTTGCTCATCAAATTGTAGAAATTTAACCGCAGCATATGCTCGCATATCGTACCGATTACATATTACTGATGAAACTAGCAGTCTTCTAGTGAGTTTGACTTTAGCCCAGAATTTTCTCAGTCGTTTGGTACTTCGCTTTACTTTTCTTGGGTGTTCTGTCATTGAACAACAACCAAATAATGTTTCTCTTAGCTTATTATACTTTTCTAATCTTACGTGATAGGGTACTATAATTCCAAATTTTGGTTTTTCCATGTTACAGTCTTCACTATTCATGTTTGGTTTAGTTTCTAAGTTCAGTTGCTTATTTTCTAGTATCTTATACATTTCTGGAACGGTCTGTTTATCATCTGTTATAGAGCTTAGTTGCTCTTCTTCGACGGTTGCATTCGGTGGTTGTTGAATGCAACCCTCTTCGAGTTTTCCAACCTTTTCTGAGCACAGGTTTGGCAATTGGGCTTGTACCTATTTGGCTCGCCACAGCCGTAGCAAAAAACGGTCTTATCACTTAGACAGTTTTGCCAATGGTGACCTTCTTGTTGGCAGTTCCAACAATTGCCTAGCTTAACCGCTGCTACCGAACAACAGTCAGAGATGTCACTGTTAGACTCGTCTTCGACTTCTGCTACTACCGTCTTTCCTTTTGACTGGAAATTAACATCAAACTTTGACTGCTCAATTCGGAGAAAACGTTCTCTTTTAGCAATCGTTGCACGTAAGTGCGAAACAGAGTGGATGGTTACGTATAGCAACTCCTTTTTGATTTCCTTAAGCATGTTACCCTTCAAAATTTCCAATAACTCTATATTATCGATTGGAGTGGGAAGTCTATCTACCATTCGCATAATAGCTTCATAAAACGATTCGAATGACTCTCTTGGTTGTTGACGCCGACGACGTATTTCTTCTAGTCGATCGCTTTTTGATCGGTGCTCTTGGTACTCGTGTCGCAGAGCTGAACGAAAGGACTTCCAAACTATTTTATCGACTCGTTTATGATACCGCCAGTACCAGTCTAGCGCTTTGCCACTGAGAAGAATCGGTAGGTTACAACAAACCATCGCAAAGTCGCCCTGCAAGGTTTCCTCGGTCAGCGAACGAATACGATACAAAAACTCGTCAACTTGCAAGCCAGTGGGAGATGCATCAAAAGTAATATGCCAGTTTTTAATGATAGTAGCAACCTTTTCTGGTCGTACAGTACATTGAGGATATCGGCTTGAGTGTGAGGTAATAGAAAACTGGGAGTCTACCATAGAAAGCTCTGACTCACTTTTACGGGAACTGAGTTGCCCCTGGTTTGCAGGGAAGTTATTAAGATTCAAATTCGATAGCATGGTCGCCATTGTGTTCGAAATCATCTCTGAAATACGGTTGTAATCAACTTCGCTTGGATTGCTCTGTGGAGGTGCTTGACGCCGTCTTTCATTACGTTTCTGGTTATTATTACGAGGGTTGGCAACTTTTAAACCCGGTACTAATTCTTGTTGGTGGGTGGAACCTCGTGTATGCGGTCTTTTTGGGACAGCTCCCTGATTTTGTGCTGACTGAAGCTCCCTTTCCAAATTTGTTCCTACCTGGGAATATTGTAACTCTTGTGGTTGACATTGTAATTGGCATTTAGGACATTCAGGTTTCTCTGCTAACCAATTAGTTATACAGTCTTGATGAAATGTGTGTTGACACGCTGTAGTAACACAAGCTTCGCTTGGATTCATCTGCCTTTCACATATTACACATATGTCCTCTTCTTCACGAATACCATTGTTAACTGGGTCGTTCGGACTGTGAGTGACCCCCATTTCTACGTGGATTTTTCAAACTTTATAAATATTCCTATAACTCCTTGTTTGGTGATGAGATAACTTGTTTAAAGGCAAAAAAATTGATTGAACAATGCTCTATGGTCTATTTCTGTTAAACATTGCATGTGCTGATCTATATTACAGTCCATTTTACTACTTAATATATTCGTGGTTACTTCTTTGGTCAATAATACCTGTTAGAAGCGCATTCCGAACGAACTAATTTAATTAGCAGCGTAAATTGTAAAGACGTCAGTTATGTAATGTATGCTAAAACGGTCACTCTTCTCCAAATGAAGACAATATTACTGAGCCTGCCAAATCGAATAGAAAACCGGTGGTCTTGCTATGCAACATCGCGCGCATAGTTCAAGCGATTCCAACCGAAATCTACACAATTATGCAGTCCCATTATCAACATAAGATCAAGCGACACATAAAAATGAATGGAAATTTTAAATTAAAGTTGTGATGTGGTAACAACAAAATGACTCAACTAAGTAATTGGCAATTCGATGTGAAGTCAACGAACAGGTGAATCAGTAGGTGCTCTAGCTCGAGTCGAAAAAATGGACTATAAGCCAGATTAAATCGTAATTCTCAAAAGCTACTGCCTACGCTTCAATCCTGTTTGCATATCCATCAAATTTTAGAGTAAGCTGTAATTTCTCCAAAAATTTTGTTAACTCCTTGAAATGGAGCCGCTGTACTTGGAGAGTTCATGAGCGTTTACACGAATCTACAAATAACTATACGTGCCCCACGTTGGGCGCCAAAATATGTAACGAACAGGAGGCATATTGGTGTCCGCTCTCAGTTTCCTTTCGAAGAAGTCATATCAGACATCAAGCTACTTCAAACAGACTTGTTTTAAATACCCACATCTGAAATGACCCCGCGAGTATATGGCCGACACCGGTCCTGCTAGAGAATGAATGCCAGACGGGACCCGTTAATAGGGCTAGCAAAGCAGTCGGCTGGGGTGATTCTTGGCAGTCACAACTCTAGTACCATCAAACATATTAATTAATAAAAGAGTCCCTGATTCCAGCAATTACAGTATGAACTTTGTGCTACCTAAAATAAAACTATTGATACTATATAATAAAGAAAAACAAACGGACAAGTAAAGAGAAGCATTATTCATTCCTATGCACTCGCTAAGATGTAGATGCGAGGCTGGCGTCTTAACCCTCCCAACCATGATTCATGCCCGCCTTTGATGTACATGAATCCCTAACCAAACGTGCCTTTAAACTTGTCACCCCATCACCAAAGGAATGCCGAACTTTAGTATTTCATTTTCAAAACGTTACAATATTTATTTTAAAGATTTCAAATTAAACTGGGATTTAAAACTTCTACCCATTTTTGGAAGCTCCGTATGTGGTTATTTAGGGAGCACGATTATACACTATATATTATACACTAAATTATATACTAAATTATATAAAAACAAAACACTTCAAGAAATGAGAAAACATAAAAATCTACTTGTCTTCATGAATAGATAAGCGGAAGGCTTACTGAACTTATTTTCCTTTTAATTGAAATTGGTTTTAAACGAAATCCATTCAACCCAATAGACGGATAGTTCTCGATTTCATGTAATTGAGTCGTTAATTGCTTACGAGTACATTCTACGATTCTGCGATCCGATAAAATTTTTAATTACCCGAAACTTGAACACAAATCATTAGTAGTAGCTGTCGCTGAAGGCGCACTTACCCATACAGATGACGATGAGAGCTCTCCTCGATTCTGCTGCTGGGGAGGGTTACAATATTATATAAATCATGATCTCGGGCAACTAAATTTTCGATCCAATGCTGACCGTGACAAAATTTTGCGTGCGATTAAAATTAGTTGGGTTGAGTTGACTTTCGTTTCATGCTCTAGATTTTCCCTCTGGATAACTCAAGTTAAGTCAGCCGCTTATATACTTGTAAAAGCCAGAGAGAGATACTATCACTGGCTTCCACTTGTCCACTCCTGCTAACTCTGATATTTTTCGCCTACACAGCTTCCTTCAACAGCATTTGCAAGGGCGTGTTTCCTTCTCTATGAAAACATCTGGAGGGCGAGGGTTTCAGCTGCTTGCGACACCTCACGACCTGCTAGCTCGATCTTAGGACAGCGCTGCTTTGTCGGCCTGGCAGAGGCGATGCCAACCCCAAGTGGTTGGCAACCCGACAGCGCTGCAACGCTTAGGTGTGCTCCTGGCCAAGATCCCGGTGCAAATAATTGCGAAGGAAAACCAAAATTTAAACCTGGATGGACAGTCAGATTAGTTCCTTGCACTAAACTCATAAAACACTCCTGTTTGCTCCCAGGCTTATATTACCTTGCGCTGCAGTGGGTGGGATGTTTAGATTTGGCCCCAGAGGACCGTCAAGGGTTTCTTAAGAATGCTGATATTGCCTGTTGTAAGTGGAGATTTAGCATAACATTAGGGGAACGTTCGATATAAGTTACCTTCAATATTTACCCAGTTATATTTGATCAAATTCCAAATGCATACAAAATAGAGGCTTCGTCCACCAAAATTAATAATAATAAGCACTCTGTGTTGTTGTATTAACACGATTAATCAACAAACTTAGCAATTTGTTGAAGGATGCCAATGAAAATTGTGGATTAAGAAACTTTTACGTCTGATCGTCAACGAATGAAAAAGGAAAGAGAGCGGAACTGGCAGCCATCATTGATAAAGTTGCCGGACCGTTGAGACCTCACGGTTGCTAATCGATAGATTGGCTAGATGCTTGATGAGCATTAGGGGTCTATACACGATCGAAGCTTTCATTCATGATCATGCAAATCACAGTTTTGAATAAAATTGTGAAATGCCTCGAAACTTTGCGACGACCATTACAGCTCTTGATGTGAAACATGATGCTTAGATTTAAAGGTTATTTTCAAATCAGAAGCTCTTAATGGTATATAATCAGTAAGGGCACTCTTTCGAAAGAACAAAACTAACAGGGAGTAGAAATACCAGCATCAAGATCTCTTGCTGCAGTGTTCTTTCATTTTTCTGAAAGTCTTGTTTATTGTACTGATCCAGAGATAAATGATTATGTTTCACCCGCAGATAACACCAAGATCAGATCCATCCTGAAGATCCCAACCCATCCAGATCCGCCCAGAACACCTAGATAACTACCCAGATCCAACCTATCTGGATCCTCCTAGATCCTCAGATCCTACCCTTATCTTACCCAGATCCCTCCAGAGATCCCACCCAGAACCCTCATGTCCACCCAGAACCCCCACCCAGATCCTCCCCCTCAGATCCCACTATTCCCATCCAGATCCCACCCAGATCTTACCCAGATCCCACCCAGATGACATTCCCACCCCAGCTCCTCCCAAATACCACTAGATCCCACAAATATAACACCCAGATCTTTACCAGAACCCACCCAGTTGCCCTTTTCAGCATCTTTCCTACTCTTCACCTTCTCTGCCCATTCTCTGCATGTGTGTGTGTGTTTTGCCAGGAAGCTCCACAAATCAGAAAAACATTAAATATGAATGACGTCAGCGTCACGTGACGCTGAAATCAAATTTTACTCCTACTAAAACCGTCCGTACCGAAATTAAAGATGTTTCACATCAAAAATAATGGCTTCTCTTTTGTGACTTATTTGTTTGCTCAGTCGCTGTGCTTTCGGCATCTCTGCTCTCAATGCCGACCCCTGCATTAAATTCGCATCTTTTCACCCTAATCTAGAAAACTGATGGAAATTTTAAGAAATATTTTGAAAACCATTTGATTATTTTGTTGATTGCATTTGTAGCTAAGTACTGCAGTGATTTCTCTGTCTCTCTCTTTTGCCGTTAAAACCTCTACCTGTCAACACATTTAACATCTGCATATTCCAAACTCTCAACCAAAAAAGACAAAAATAACCTGTCAACCATCTCACAGCTCTAATCCATTTTTGTGTTCTACCAGCATCGAGCATATAAATCAGTGAAACCCAAAAAACTGCAGCGTAAAAATGCGTTTCCGATAGACACTTTAACATTCCTAGAGACCAGAGGAGAGTGAAACAGAGAAAGTCTGGGAAAGTAAACACTTTAAAAGCGATTGCTGTCCCCACGCTTCTGATGGCTGGGACCGGGCGACAAACCGCAAATCTTGAACCTGGTCCGCGGAGCTGTATCACCAGGGCTGGTCAGAGGATTCAGTTACACGCGTCACGCCAGGCCACGCCTTCCAGCTCCCGCGCCTCCGTAGCAAATGTCAACCAATGCGATTTACGACCATTATTCAATCAGTATGACTGTTTGTCATTTTGTGCAAGAACCTTTCCTTTTTCTCAGAGTTTTTTTTTTTTTTTGGTGGGGAAGTCAACTTGACGCAAATCTCGTCTGTTGCATTGGGAAAAGCATTTGCTAGGCGAGTTCTGACCCAGCGGCGTGAGCTAAAAGGGTTTGAATTCAGTAAATGTTCAAATTACTCAAAAAATTTATGCATTAAACATTTAATAGATTTACTTGAAGTTTATTTCGATGTTTTCGAGCAAATTGCGTTTAATAATAACTGATAAGTTCTCTTCAATAACACTTTGTAGATAAGCCCCGTACGGAGAACGACGTAAAATTCGTTTTGATACAGTATTTCATATAATTAGAAACAGCTTGGCTGCTTTGATGCTCATGTGCTATAAGAAAGTGTTTCTATTTAAGTGTTTTATAGCAAAAAATAAATTACAAAATTATAAATTTCGGGGCACTTGAAATTGAATTTGACTAGCGGTGGGCACCAAAAGCAAACAGAAGCCAGAAGGCGAATTTTTAATGTTTTCATTTGTTTTTATTCGCCTAAGCAAAATGAAATGCATACAGTTTTTGTTGGGGAACACAAATATAATTGCGTCGCAGAATAGCGGAGCTTGTATTTTGTTATTGGCACGCTGAGACCGGCGAGTATTTCATTGTGCATTGCTTTTTGCAGAATTAGAGATATGGAAACCAGAAACAAACCACGGGAACTAAAATATTTTCAATTCTCGGGGAAAGTCCCCCTTATAGACAAATACCCCCAACTACCTCTCTGACTCCTAGCTATGAGTATGGTAAGCCTCCTCCTCCTCTTCCGGCGTTGCCTCGTTGTAGTCAGTCAACGTTGACGCGCGCTTTTAATGCATTCTTATGTCATTTTTGCACTGCACTGCACTCGAATGTCATTTCTTTTGTGTTTGGTAGTCAGAAACAACTCCGCCCTTTCCACTGCCGTTTCACCACTCTCTCTCCTCTCTCTTAACCGTGCTTGTTGTTGTTGTTGTGGCTGTACTTTTCGCTTTTCATTCGTTTTATACTTTTTAGAGAGCTGTATGGGGATGTCGCCAAACTTGAAATTGTGGGCGCATTTCATTTATGTTGACAAAGGGTTTTCTGTTCTTTTTTTTTTTCTGTTTCTTCTCTTGTTTTGTGCTACCCAATTTGGAGTCTCTAGCCATTTCGTTTTTTGGCTCTTGTTCTGGCTTTTGGCTTCACATTTTGAAGAGTTGATGCCTTGCGCTTTTGTTGCCTGCCATTATTGTTGTTGGATTCTTCAAAAAATGGTGAACATATGACAAGAGGGGGTAAACCATACTATACACATATATATAAACGGATATACTTACACCTGTATGTTCATATGTGTGTGAGGTGTGTGCGAATGAAATGAAATGGCAACAAGCTGAAGCTTAACGTTGGCGCGTTAATTGATTTTGATTGAGATAGCGAGCCCAGTTGAATGAATGCTTGTTTGAGCTACAAGCGAAAAAAAATGGCTAAAAATCAAACAGGGATTCACGTTAACGCTTGTGTTTCCCAAATATATGATATGGAGAGGGAATGAATAAAAAGAGCAGAGTTTGGACAGTTCCACGAAAACCGAAAGGAATGCAATAAATGGGTTTATACCTAACGATTAAAAAAGGTTAGTTTACTTTTAAAGAATGAAAGAGATAAAAAGTTTCTTTTTGTGAAACATCTTTAATTTCGGTACGGAAGATTTTAGTAGGAGTAAAATTTTATTTCAACGTCACGTGACGCTGTAGCGCTGCGCCAACGTCATGCATATTTGGTGTTGATGTTTATATGGAGTGTCCCAGGGGAAAGGGGTGAAAAAGGTGAAAATGGGTGGAAAGAGGGGAGAGTGATGGGAAGTGGGAGGAACGTGGAGGGAAAGTGGGGGTTACTCAACAGTGACTTGACAGTGACAAATCGGGGACTCTTCAAAGTCTTGAAAGTGGCTAAACAATGACTTAACAGTGACTAAACAGTGAATTGACTGTGACTTAACGGTGATTTGACAGTGACTTCAGAGTGTCTTAAGAGTGTCTTGACACTATCTCAACAGTGACTAAACAGTGACTTAACATTGACTAAACAGTGACTAATCAGTGACTTCACACTGAATTGAAAGTGACTAAACAGTGCATTTACAGTGACTTGACATCGACTTAACAATCAGTGACTTGTCAGTAACTTAACAGATATGATGGAAGAACACAGTAGCCAGTGTTCTTCTTGTTGTATTTCTACTCTCTGTTTTCTTCTTTTGAAAGATTGTCATTGCTGATTTTGTGATTGGGATTTTGATATCAAGCCCTTAAATTTACCATCATGTTTCACATCAAAGCCTCGTGAGTGTTAACGACACTCACATCTTTTGTTTTTTATGCGTTTAAATCAAGGCTGCAAAACCGGTCCTGAACCGAACCCTTCGAACTGTCTGTCTGGTTTTTGGTCCGACGAACTGGACCATGAACCGAACCTCTTAAAATTTTTGACTCTTCGAACCTGAACCCGAACCGGACCACTTTTCAAAAAAATTAGGTTCGGTTCACGTATTAAATGCTTTTTTTCAAGACGGAATATTGAAAATATTGGAAATTTATAGATGGTTATAGTAAAACTATTGTGCTTTGTATTAAGCTTGTATGGCTTTTTATATAAATTGCTTTGAACATACGGTTAAATTCGGATTAATGCGAGCCATTTGATCTTAGTAACCGAGCATACATACATGTTTAACTTCACATATGTATGTACAATGTACATACATATGTTTCAATTCCATTTGCAACGATGTTCTCGTATATACACACATACATATTTTCGGTCTTTAGTCTTGGTTTTGCTTTATTCCCACATTTTTATGTCAAAATACAAACACACTTACACTCCTCACATATTTCATACATATTTCTGGCAACCGGTGTGGCCGCGTATAGACTGACTTTACGCATGCCATAAGCCAACAAAAAGTAAAAACAAATTCATATGCGGGCTCTGTGTTGTTGTTGCCGCGCTCAGACCAGCAACAACAACATCATAGGTGCCTCCCTCTTCTCTCTCTCCGATGTCTCCTCGCAAACTCGAATGGCCCAACAAATTGCTTATGCCAATGACCACTCCCACACACAAACAGAAATCGGGTTTCTCTCTCTCGCTTGTTGTTACTGCTTTCCCCAAATATATTTAGTGCATTTGTATTAGTTCTGACGCGCTGGTAAGCACGTTCTGGGCGCCCTGCACTAAATTGATTTACGCGCCCACACGGACAACATGCGTAAGCTGTCCTTTCGTTTATATGTATGTATGAGTGCATGATTTTGGCGCAAAAACTCCGCGGTTTTCGCTATAACCAAATATGTAAGTACATACAAACAGATGCAAAACGCTTTAACTTGCAGTGCATATATTCCCAAAGTTAACACAGTATGTACATTAGTGCATCGATTTAAAA